>JBBPDB010099968.1:0-24164 GCA_037974465.1 Brachypetersius altus
CACACACTGTGCCCCACTCACTGAGGTACTGGAGCTCCACTCGACCAGAACAGGAGTCAGAGCCGTTCACCAGCCGAGCCTGTGTGTGACCTGGAGGAACATCACAAGAATCAAAAACTGATCACTGTTCACATAAAATGAGAAGCAAAAGCAGCTTCATTTTAATTTAATGAGAGTTTTACAATGTATACTTTACCAGCACACACCAGTCCCACATCATTGTCATGAGAGCAGCTGTGTTTGTTTGAGGCTGAAACTGAACAGCGAGTGATGTCAGATTCTTCTCCTCTACACTGAAGCTTCTCTGACCACACCTGACCCTCCCCTCTGCCAAAAGCAGCTGCTCCCAGCACCTCCACAGGAAGACCACAACCCAGCTCTCGACACACAACCTCTGCATCCTGCTGGTCAAAGTCAGTATCACACACCGTGAACCAGGACTTTCCGTCAAATACCTCCACTCTCCCAGAGCACAGGTGAGGACCATCAGTAAGTTTGGCCTTTCTGTGACCTGTGTGGATATGAATTACATTTAAGCTGTTTAGAGGCTAGAAAACATTTTCTTATTTATTTACAAAAACCTGACACATGCTAAATAGAGATAATAGTATATTAAAAGTCGTTCACGAGTAACACTTCCAAATATACAATAAACTTGTTTCTTCTCAAAATAAATTGATAGTGAAATTCACAACTAAAATGGGAAAAATGTATACTTAGAAAAAATTTCCTTTGGAGTGGATCCTGAGTGGAAAAGTTTTTTTCCTGCAAAAATGTTAGATAATATGTAGATAAAAATGTCACTTTATGTAGTTATACTGCTCAAAAATGCCAGATCCATAAAAGGCTTCATAATCAGAAGATAAGGTGAATCAGGCATTTTACAGCAAGGAATATATGCAACTGTGGGAAGAAATATATAATCTGGGGAATTTGGGGCTATAATTACTCCATATTATTATTAAGATGCAGTTGTAAATGGACATTGTAACATATGTAACAGGGATTCAGGTACATTGAATATTTTAAATAATGCCGAGGATCTTTTCTTTACTTCTCAGTAAAGATTTTAACTTTAGTTTCATTATGTTCTGTAAATGGTACAGCTGATGAAAAGTTCTTGCAAAATGTAGTAATTTCTCACCCAACACTCCACTACTGTGAACTCTTCACCTGCTTCCTCTGACTGCTCGCGTTAGATTTAAAATCTAAATGCTCACATAGAAAACTAAAAATAGTCGAGCTCCTTCATAAGGACCATCCGAGTGCAGGTCTTAATTTACTGTTGGCAAACTTCAGACGGACTGCACATGTGCCTTCTTGAGCAGGGGGACCTTGCGAGCACTGCAGGAGTTTAATCCACTGCAGTGTAATGTGTTTCCAATGGTTTCTTGGTGACTGTGATCCCAGCTACTTTGAGGTCAGTAACTAACTCCTCCCGTGTAGTTCTAGGAGGATTTCTGCTGATGAGTCTGCTTGATTGATTGATTCTGTGGACAGGTGTCTTTTATACAGGTGACTAGTAGAAAACCCAATAGAAAACCTATGGAGGGACCTGAAGCTCAAAGTTGCATAGAGACAGCCTCGAAACCTTAGTGCTTTAGAGATGATCTGCAGAGGAGTGGACCAACATTCCTCCTAAAATGTGCGCAAACTTGGTCATCAGTTACAAGAAACGTTTGACCTCTGTGCTTGCAAACAAGGGTTTTGCCACTAAGTATTAAGTCTTTTTTTGTTAGAGGGTTCAAATACTTATTTCCCTCAATGAAATGCAAATCAGTTTCTATCTTTTATTTAAAGTTATTTTTTCAATTTTCCTTTTGATGTGCTATCTGTCACTGTTAAAATAAACCTACCATTAAAATGATTCTGTTCTGAGACTTTCCATTTCTTTGTCATTGGACAAACTTACAAAATCAGCGAGGGGTCAAATAATTATCTCCTCCACTGCATATATATATATGCTACTGAAAAAACATCCCACACTCAATTTGTCCCATGTACCACAGTGCTGGCATTTGGGGATGATGTTTTGGTGCTTGTTAAGAAAACGGTCAGTGTTTGTTAACACTTCTTAAGATGCTCACCAGGCCAGAACATGTCGTGGCACATGGAGTTAACGGATGGAATGTGGTTGGGCCGCACATAGCAGTAGTCTATGGGTGCATCGGGCTCCGGGACCCAGGACACGTCGTTCCTGTGAGGGTACGCGCGGATCTCCGCCATCAAGCTCATCTTCAACGGCTTTGTCTCGTAGTCTCTCCTGCGCACACAGTACAAAACCAACTCAGCGTGAAATATTTGTAGGTTGCTACGAAAAACAACAAAAAAATCCTTGATGACTGAGATCAATGTGGCAATGTGACGCTCTGTACCTTATATAAGGTTTGAGAGTTCTGGATGTGTAAGGGCTCTTGATTCCTTGGTCTATGCAGGCATCTGAGCCCATAAGCCTGTGCCAGAAGGAGACATTGGACTGGTAGAATCCTTTCCTGCTGGAGGATGTGACCTGTAACACAAAACAATTCTTGATGTGTTGCACAAGGTTTATGCTTAAAGCCTTGATGTCTGAGGGGGCTTAACAGATTTTAGCCTGTAAACAGAACTTTGAATCCACATTTTGTTCACAAAAGGAACATATACACTGAGAAAAGTAGTATGATACAGATTATTCTGTGGCAAATTTTAACGCCAAGGTACATAGATCAGTCAGAGAACTACAAGAGAATAAAAGACAGTTTGTAAAAAAAAAAAAAAAAAAAAAAAAAAAGTGAACATTACCTGAATTACTAGAACAAAACCTTTCTTTTTGGTAGTTTCTTTCTCACAAGTGTCTCGACATTAGATAACAAATTAGATAACATTCCAATTGAATTTATTAACCCTTATAGTCAAGCCCATTCACCAAGTGAAGCAGGGGGCTGCTGCCAATGCGGGGCACCCGGGGAGCAGTGTGTGGGGGGTGGTACCTTGCTCAAGGGTACCTCAGTGGCAGTATGGGTAGATAATTTAGCCAAAATATCTCTCAATACTTTTTACAGCATAACTAAACTAAATGCAACAAACCAGAATTAATGATGCTCTACCTGTAATGAAACTGAGTGTTTTCAGATACACGTTATGCGCAGAACTACTATACTATAAAGATAAACAATAATGTGGCATAATTTATCGCACCAGTCATTGTGCTCACTAAAAATATTCAGATATTAAAAGTGTATGTGGTGGTACCTGAAAGCGATCAAGTATACGGAGGTCCAGGCTGGTCGTCCTATACTTGCCACTCTCGGGGTTTACTATGCCTGCCTGCAATCCATACACACCCCCGACCAGGCTGAGGGCAGCGCTGACTGCCTGGTCAGCATCCAGCAGGGGGAGCCCTCGCTCGCGCTTGGACTGCCGAACCAGGAGCTTGCGTCGCAGCCGCTTGGCCTGTGGGGTGATGGCCAGCGCTTGAGGGCATGACTCCAGCCTCCGCAGCAGCATGCGCTCCTCATACAGGCCAAGCAGGGCATAGCGGGGCCCAGTCTCCACCCTCTCTAGGGCTGTCAAAAGAAACAGGAGAAATTCATATTCAGGAGTAGAAAACCACCCTATGCTTAAAGTCTTCCAATCCAAAACATTCATTTGATTACAACCATGTGGACAAGCATTGCGTTTTCGAAGAGGAAGACATTCTCTCACTCTTCATGGGGGGCTGTCTGCCGCCAAAACCCCTCTTCTGCCAGAGAGGTCGCATTACACAACATCCCACTGGTCTTCGCTGCAGCAGAAGGTCGGCTGAGCCGGACCATGTCCATGGTGGTAAATCACTGTGACTCTGGTCCCACAGGTGTATTTGCCTGGCCTTGAACCTTCGCTGCCACAGGAGGACAAACGGCAGATATGCTGAACCACTGTTCCAATCAGCGGCTCTGATAAAGATGACTGGTGGTACACAACATGACTGGTGGTGCAAGCTAGCCTACTGCACACAATGGTTAAGAGTCGTGATGCTGTTTAAGTGGAGCAGACGAAGCTTGAAACAGCCCTGGTAGTGTTTCAGTGCAGGCTAAAGAGTGTGGTGGTCAACATCGGCAGGGCTATGGTGGCTGCTGTCAGGTTTCTCTAAACTGAATGCGCAAGACAATCACCCACTACTGGATGAACCTCAATGTTGCAACATGCTTTCTGGGGAAGAAGTTATCAGACCGCTGAAGCAGCCGAAGAGAGGCGAGATGGCACGCTTGGCAGCACCTCTCTATGCTCGCAACCCCAATCAGCCAAACAGCTGTCAATGTCAGCCAGCTGACTTCACACCAGAGTCAGCTGCCTCACTCCACTCACTGCAGCAGCCCTCGTAAGTGGCATAGAGTGGAAGAGAGAGTAAAACTCTTTTCTAATAAAGGTTATTCGAGATCCAGATCCTGAAATTACTCTCAGAAAGACCTTTTTTCATCCCCTATTTCTCACCCCTGTTGCATGCTGGCAGCATGAGTGGAGCAAAGCCCCCCCTTGGTCCAACTATCCTGTCTTTCTACACAGTGGGGGTGACAGAAAGATGTCAGAAGGACTAAACCAGATCAGCGGCTCTGATAAAGATGACTGGTGGTGCAAGCTAGCCTACTGCACACAATGGTCAAGAGTCGTGATGCTGTTTAAGTGGAGCAGACGAAGCTTGAAACAGCCCTAGTAGTGTTTCAGTGCGGACTAAAGAGTGTGGTGGTCAACATCGGCAGCACACTTTTGGAGTTGGTAAGGAAGTGTATTGTGCACCAAAGGGTAACATGCAGCCCCATTTGGTCCACAGCATACCAGCAATGCTGTCTTTTTTAGAAAGGAGACACTTTGTGTCATGTAATTTAGCCAAGTTATAGAGCCTATAAATGTTTTTATAATTACATTTTTAAGATTTGAACATTTTAAAAAAGGAAAAACATTTCATTTTTGCTGACCAACCTACCCTTCTCTTTCCTCCGCTCACTGCCGGCAGCGGTGCGAGTCCGCAGGCCGTTATCCTGGCCTTCCCCATCTTCTGCGTCATGGTCCTCATCCTCACTCTCCGGCTCCTGTTTGATAAGCTCATTGGGCTGCTGCTGCTTCTTCCGCACAAAGAGAGCACCTACTGCCAGGGGCATGCTGGGTGGGGGCACATACTCGATGCCTGGATCAATCACACCCTCAGCGTCCAGCTCCTCATCATCTGGAGTCACACATGTTGCATTATTACACACTATACACATAAAGGAATCCCCCGTTTTTTGCGGGGGTTACGTTCCAAGAGCATCCGCCTATAGTGAAAAAACACTGTTGTGTTTTGGTTAAAAAAAAAAAAAGAGTGTAAACCCTAAATATGCCCCAAATATGCTCCCAGAACACTTTAATTTAATTTTAAACTAATTTTGTTGCATTACACTTACAGAACCCATATAGGCCTCCAATTTAAATTTCTCGCCGAGATATGCAACTCGGAAGGTCGCGGGACAAAAGTATTGGGACACCACAGCAAGGTGAATGGTTTTCAGGGAATAACCCCTAATCTACTCTAATAACCCCTAATCTACTCTAATAACCCCTAATCTACTCTAATAACCCCTAATCTACTCTGGCTAAAAATACGTTTGAAAGGTCTCCTGGAGATCAATCAAACTTGTTTGAATTGTCTGAGTGCTTGAACCGTGGAGAAATCGCGCTTGGAGCGTGGGGGCTTTTCTCTGGTGTTGAAATTGAAAAACGTTAGTCCCCTTGCGTGAAAACATCAACAAAAAATGTATTTATTGCCAAAATAAAACCCCAATAAAAGGCGGTGTGTACAGTACAGAGGTCACATGGGATTCAGTCACATGCAATTTTTTTTGAGAACCGAACTCCAAAATCCCCATAATAACCCGGAAACTGCAAATATCCTCTACCTTCTTTTGCGGCAATAATTACTTACATTACATTAATTACATTAAACACTCACACTTTCCAACGAGCCCTCACTGGTATATTTAGCCAGAGTAGATCAGGTTTTATTCGCCGAAAACTGCTCACCTCGCCGCGGTGTCCCAATACTTTTGTCCCACAACCTTTTGAGTTGCATATCTCGGCGGGGACTTTAAATTTGAATATATATGTGTAGCTTATCAATGGATAGGAACAGGCAAACATCACTAGTCAGAAGACTCATTAGGGAACATCTCTAATGAGAATCTTTGAGCACTGGAAAGGCGCTATATAAATAAAAATTATTATTATTATTATTATTATTATCTATGGAAAATACAGCTTTAAATATTTACATACTGTCACCACTAACTGCAATACTTAGCATCACAGCTGTAAGCAGCATTGCAGTGTCTCACCATGGAACAGTGCCTGAGGGGGCATAACATCAGGAATGAGATCTGCCTCCGAAAGCAAGCTGGGCGTGGCCGAGTGAGAGGCAGGAGTTCCTGGTGCAGAGAAATCTGGTGAAGGGGACGGTGATGGCGAAGTGAGAGGTGTTCTGTCTGATGAACTGAGTGAAGAAAAGTCAATAACCTCGCCCCTCTCCAGCACGAGGTCAGGTCGCTTGCCACGGCTGCCCAGTTTGACGGGAGTGGATGATGTGCTGCGGTCCAGAAAGCCAGCAGCCTCTTTCTGCGCCCGACGAATGTCCTTGGCCTCCTGGGTGCGAGAGCGCTTCTCTTTCAACTGAATGGCACTTTCCACTGGATTACGCCCTCCACGCTTTCGCAGGCCCTCCACTGTGATGGTGGGGTCCAGACACGGCTTAGACACAGCTGGAAGGAGACGGAGATACAAGTATTTAATAAGTATTTAAGCGTGTCTTAATCCAGCAATTGCCGAAATGGCCTTTTATTCCACTTGAGAACTAAGATACAGCTTTGAGTATAGTGTGCAGTAACTAGGTGAACTCCTATATGGTTGCCAATAAACTGAGAAGTACATAGGCATCCCAACACTGGATAAAATAGAATAAACACTGACCTAAATATTAATTTCATTTGTCAATTGCCATTTTTTTGGAATTATTTTTTAGCAAATAGACATTGCAGTGCATCAACACAGTATAGGCAGGTATTCATACGGGTACATGACACCTACATAAAAACTTCCATGACAACCACCTTAAACACACATCAAAATTTATAAAGACGTCGCCTTTATAAAAATGTCGCCTTTCATATTTCATATTCTAAGGTGAAATTACATCAGAATTAAGTAAAGCAGATTTTAAGACAAACAACGCTTACTGGAAGTGTTTATTGGCTATTTTAAGCTTCTGCTACCAAAAACAGAGAACACACTCAGGTACCACTGGGATCTGTTGATACCATTCTCAGGGTTTATACAGAGATTCCCAAGATGAATTTACTACCTTTTTACCACCTTCACAATATTTTTTACTACCAGCACGACTTCAAGCTTCAACTGTCGCAGCGTAAAGTGACAAGTAGAGTATTGAAATATCTCAAATTAACAGTTTACAGTTAAAAGACAGTCTGGACCTTTAGAATGAACAGTTACACACTGGAATTTGAAACAAATGGTTCAGTTAGGGCCTTTAAAAAAAGAGGAGGAAACTAGCTAATAATAACCTCCTGAGACCCGGCCCATTCATTTAACACACAATAGCCTATGGGAGGACACAGTACAGAGACAGCCTTGGTTAAGGTTGTCAATGATCTGCTCATAGCAGCTGACACGGGACACATCAGTCTCCTTTTGCTGTTGGATCTCTCGGCCGCATTCGACACCGTCTGTCATAACATACTTCTCAACCGCATGAAAACTCTCGTAGGCATTAAGGGCATACCACTGTCATGGTTCAAATCATATTTTACTGACAGGGAACAGTTCATGTCCATAGGAAGCTTTAGGTCACATAGGGCACCATGCACTCACGGAGTCCCACAAGGCTCTGTCCTCGGTCCCCTTCTTTTTCTTATCTACATTCTTCCCCTTGGCAATATCATCAGTAAGCGTGGATTGAATTTTCACTGCTATGCTGATGACACACAAATCTACATCCACTCAATACCATCAAACCTATTTTCTCCAGCCCACCTGGTAGCACCTGGATGACACAAAACTTCCTCAAACTCAATCACAACAAAACTGAAGCTATTCTGATTGCCACCCCAACTATGTTAAGAAAAATCAATCATTTGAAACCGTGCATTCCTGGTTATTTCACCACTAGCACCCCAGAAGTCAAAAATCTTGGAGTCATCATGGACTCAACTCTTTCCTTCGACTACCATGTTAAACACATCCCCAAAACAGCATTTTTCCACCTCAAGAACAACTCTAGACTGCGTCCATCCCTTACACACACCTCTGCGGAGACCCTCATTCATGCCTTCATAACCTCTCGGTTAGATTACTGTAACGCTCTTCCATTTGGCATATCAGCTAAGAATCTCAGTAGACAGCAATATGTACAAAACTCTGCAGCGCGAGTTCTCACTTACACCAAGTCCAGGCAACACATCACCCCTGTTCTACACCGGCTTCACTGGCTACCTATCAAATACCGCATTCAGTTTAAAATCATTCTGTTGGTCTTTAAAGCTCAGCATAATCTCGCACCAGCCTATCTTTCTGATCTCCTAACTCAACACCAACCCACACGTACACTACGATCCACTGATGCCCATCTCCTCTCCGTTCCCCCTACCCACCTACGCTCTATGGGAGACAGGGCTTTCAGTGCGGCAGGTCCTAAACTTTGGAACTCTCTCCCTCCTGCACTTCGACAGTGCACCGAGCTCTCCACATTCAAAGCTCACCTCAAAACTCATCTCTTTTCATTAGCTTTCCATATGTCATCCTGAATCTCCCATTGGTGGAGAAGCGCACCCCCTCATACACAAAGGGCAACTTGTTTAACTTATTCTTTTTGTTGTTATTCGTCATTTGTTATGTGTTTTACTTGTATTCAGTCTAAAATTCTATTCTTTTGTTTTGTAAGACATGCTTCTTTTGTACTTTTATATTTATTTAATTGTTGTATGGTGTCCATGGGTGACTTGAAAGGTGCCTTATAAATAAAATGTATTATTATTATTATTATTATTATTATTATTATTAAAGAATGTTCAGGCTTTGGGTCTTTAGTACTGTAAACAATTCTTACTCTGTAGCTTTCCCAAGAACACAGCATTTCACATGAAATAATTCGGAATTACTGTGCATACATTGTAGCCACTCAATTATACAGAATATTTGAAACATCCGTGGAATTCAATGAGACTCACCAGGTAACTATCTCTGTGGCCAGGCTTCCGGAGGTGTTCAATTATGAGGTTGTGGCTCAGTTTTCTGGAACAGGACACACACAAGTACAGTGGGGCCTGACCTTTACTTCGGCATTCAATGATTGAGCTAAGACCTGTGATAGAGACACACATTAGAGAAACAGAAAAAGACTGGTAGTAATTCATATGCATAGAATGTAAACACGGGGATACTTACCAACCACAGCATCGGATACTCTAGCAGTTTTGTTGTTTACATACTCCTTTAGATCATCTGTATGCTTGAAAGGAGTCGCTGTGTAATAAAATATTCAGTTTGTAATATTCATTAATACAACATCATCTGCAAAACTAATATTCTCAATGGGATGCACAAAGAGCCATTTGTTTTGTAATATAAAACAGTTATGTAGCTTCACCTGTAGTTTCTTTGGAACTGGGAGCAGAGTGTGTGCCCTGAGAAACTAAGAAAACCAACCACAAAATATTTTAAATAATATATGACAATACTTTGAAAATTACATTTGTTCAAACACAAAAACCTAAAAAAATGGATTTCGTTACCCTCATCAATATCTGCTTTCTCCCGTTTAATTTGGATCAAACAAGGAAAGGGTTGTGCAGTTGTTACTTGATGAAAACCCCTGGAATCAGACTCCTGAGTTTCTAATGCAATTGAGTTTGTGTAATCTGAAATACAGTGAAAATACACAAACTCTTGTACTGTGTTATGAATTCATTCATATTCAAGTAGCTGCTAATCAGGGGCAAATTACATATATGAAGCATTTTTAAGGGACTGCTATTATGAAATACAGGACTTCTCACCTGTCCTAGGTGGTTCCGGGCAACTTTCAGGACCGTGAATGGCAGTGTTTCTACTGTCAGAGTCTGATGATAGTCCTGTTTGTGTTTGATGCGGAGTCTGTTGTGTGTGAGCCTCAGTGTTTTCTGAGAGCTCTGAAGTCTTCTGAGGGCTCTGCGCATTCTGTGACCAATCTCTAGTTGGGCTACTGCTTTCAGTGCTTCTGTCAAGGTTGTTCTGATTAGTATCAAAAGCTGGAAAACAATTACAATGTTCATCGGGTCAGTTCTGTATAATTACCCACCAGATCGGATATTTATTTGGTTCTTATGAACTCACCTCTGTCGGGTGCCTGGCTGAGGTGTGGTCTGTGTTGTGGTGCACGGTTTGGACTAGCAACATTTTGTTGTTGCCTGTGGTTTTCTCGACCAGTCTCGATACAGTCTTGCAATAACCTTGCTGTAGAGACTTCTGGAGCACAAACTAAGGTATACATCACATAACATTTAATTATGATAGCTGTCAAATCCATGTGCCGTTTCTTCAAAAATAATGGGGTGATATGTCAAACAGTGGATGTAAGCTACCTCTTTGATTTAGGCCTGCAAGATGTGGTGATGAATAGTCTGGTCCATGCATCCTCTGTAGTATTTCAAATGCTAAAATATGCAAAAGTACAGAAAAATCAATGTGTCTTTCATACAATGCCCTCCACAATTATAGGCACCCCTTTTTTACACAGGGTTAGAAAAAAGTAGCTCCATCACATGCTGAAAAAATGAGAAAAATCCTACCTTTAATTGAAATAAATGTAGTCAAAGAAACACAAATTCCTCATCAAGAAATATTTATTTTCAAGAAAAACAAACGTGGCACAATTATTGGCAAAAAATATAATGAACATCATTTATGTGAAGCATGTTCCCCACTTAAATTTCAAACTTTTAAGGTTGATTGGAATGTATAAGAACTATCCAGCTGTAATCAATGAATACAAAATTAATTAACCGGGGTACAAATATGAAGTTACACAAAGGCCAGATTCCCTTAGTCATCCATCAACATAGGACAGACAAGAGAACACACAAACCAGATAAAAAAAGAAGTGTGTTGACCTTTCTATGTGTGGTTATAAAAAATAGCTACTTACATGAAAATGCCAACCTCTACAGTTAGAGCAACAATTTAAAAGTGGACATTAATTGTTACAAACTTGCCATAAAGAGTTAGGTGGACGGTAAGAAAGGCAAACAAATCCCCAAGGAACACTGTTGGTAACCCAAAGACGTTACTTTGCCCTGTAATTTATCAAGTCTCCAAAACCACCATCAGACACCACCTCCATGCCAACAGGGTCTTTGGAAAGTGTTCCCAAAAAAATAAGCCTTTTCTGTCAGTTAACCACAAACGTTAGCACCTGCAGTTTGCAAAACGCTACAACAACTTTAACTGGAACGTGTTCTATGGTCTGAAGAAACAAAAATGGTGCTTGTTGCCATTTAAAAGTCAAGATGTGTTTGGTGTGAAGAAAAAAAAAAAAGAGATTCTTTTCATTGTAGCCAATCTCATCAGCTGTAAAATACACTGGAGGTTTGCTTTATTTGCAAAGAGAAGCTGTACAAAATATTAAATGCAAATAATCGTGCCACAGGTGTTTTTGTTGAAAATAATTATTTCTTAATGAGGGATTTGTTTTTCTCTGAATCCACTTATTTCAATTAAAAGGTAGCATTTTTCTCATTTTTCAGCAGGAGATAAAGCGACTTCGCCAAAAGGTGCATTTTTTTCCCTGCTATTTTTTCTACGAATCTTTACAGGGGATGCCAATAATTTTGGAGGGCACTGTATGTGGCATGTTTTCTTTTAGTATTCAGTGATCCTACTCTGTAAATAGGAGGTGCATCCTGTGTTCTCAAAAATTAAAGAGACTATTACTGTTGCTACTGCGTGTTATCTGCCTCACATCTACAATCAAAGAAAATCGGAGATGCATTTTGTTCTGGTTATTTTAAAGTGGTCTCCATAACCTGGATAAACAGCAGCACTCACCACCAAGGAAGTCTGCTGAATGCAAACTCTCATGCTGCATTTGGTCCAGCTTGATGACCTGTACACCACAAAACAAGTGGAGGTTTGTGCTTCAGTTAGAGATCAGCAGTTTCACTATTAATTATATTACCTCTTCACAATACCTCGTTATTTTTACATTAATGGCACTGTACAGCTATGTTCAAGAGTCTATGAATCAAGAGTCTTGCTTTTGTACACAGCACATCACTAAACCGAAATTTGAAAGGTGTGCTTTAGACAGGACCAACTCCAGTTTACCTTTACATCTGAGCCCTGCTCCATCAGTGCTACTCTCCCAGCCAAGTCACGAATAGGCAATTTATTACTGGTCTGACACTGCCATTCTTGAAGTATCTCAGGATACTGATTCTTCTGAAAATGGCAAAAAAACAAATGCAAACAATGTATACATATAACTGTTTAGGCATTTAATCATTAAAACCACAAACACTATCGTACTTACTATGCAAATGTACTGGTGCCGTTCACTGGTCATATGGGAACAAAATTCTTTTGCATTGATCTTCTCAGCACAGTTGAGACAAAGGAATAAAGTTGGCCTGGCCATTGCTCGGCACTCTACTATGCTAGACAAACCTGAACACACAGTACATTTCTCAGACATGCACTTCACAACAATATAACAATACTAAAAGTTTCACATCCACTTACCTAGAATCGGTTCTCTGCTGAAAAGATTCCGCAAACTGAGAAACAGGTAGGCATTGCTTTGTCCTACTGCTGACAGGTTAGCTGTTTGAGGAAAAAAAATTGTACAACAAAAAGGAATTTTTGATCATCATGACAGCACTGCCTGAGACATTTTGAACAAATGTTTAGTCCCCTAAACATGCGACACAAGTGAAACAATAAAACTCTAAAAATGTAATACCAAGATAGCACAAACCTGTCAGCGCTTTTAGGAAACTGTATGTTTGTGGTGAAGTGACCAGAGCCCTGCTCTCCTCTCCTAGGGTGGACCCGGTAAACACTGCACATTTTAACACAGACGACATTAAGGGAATAGTTTTCAAAACAGCAGATTTATGCAGTTATTCCTACCTCAGATGATCATTCAAGATTTGGAATTCAACTTTTGCTTCTTTAGTAAAAACTTCACTGCAACAAGCTCTCATACGGAGTGCGCACCAATTTCATTAAGGGTTGGGTGCAGTTTGTGAGATGTTTTGGGGGATGTACTTTAATGGAAACAATTTGGTTGACCATTAGCTTTGTGTTTGTTTCCAATGCTGACCTTAACGTGCCAGCACTAACCTAAAGAGAACAAATTTGGACTCCAAACATGTCTTGGCTAATAGAGGACATCTGGGGCAACTGCAAATTGTCTGTTTTTCTCTGTTTAACCGACTCGGCAACAACCAAACGACTTTTCACAAATCAATTAATCCACTCTGCAGGGGGTGGTTTACATCTGTCCACCCCGTGACTCCAGCAAGGGTGGAGGTTTCACGGTAATTTACTGCGAGAAGTGGAAAATATCGCTATTGTCTGTTCCTGCCATCAAATCATTTGAATGTACTGTATCTCAACTGTCTGGTGCCTCTTCCACAATCATTGCAACTGATCGCCCTCCAAAACCAGACAGCAACTTTGCCCCACTGCTTCACTTGGTGAATGGGCTAAAATGCAGAGAAAGAATTTCACATTGTGCTGTGTGTTGTTCACATGTGACTGTAATGGTTAATTAAATTGTTTTTGTTGTTTTGTTTTGTGTTGCACACTTGCTGAGGAGGAACTCTTTCTTTTTACTATGTACTGTGTATATGGTTGAAATAACTAAACCTACAGTCAAACAATATGAGCACAATTCTTGTTTTGTTCAAACAGGGAAGGGCTAGATAGATGGGGAAAGACGGATGGATATGCAGAGTGTGACAGCGTTTTTGAGAAAGAACATGTACAAAGAATGTGTAGAAAAGACGTGAACAAAAGAGTCCTACCATCTGCTTGATCTTCACCTTCCATGGGATTATTCCTGGAGGGCTGGAGCAGAGAGGTGGCCGAGTTTTGGGCCGTGGCAGTGGTAGAAGAATATGGAGCCAAACAAGGTGTGGTCTGGCAATCCGCTGCATTTGGAGGAGAGACGGGTTCGTACAGAGGTACAGAGGAGATGTGTTCATAGAGGGATGGAGGTGAAGACACAGACTGCATGGGGGTCACAGGCTGACAGAAGGAAGAAGGTATCTCAGTGGTGGGTGGTGGCAGATAAACTGAGAAAAAGGAAAGAGGTAGGTCAGGGTTAGGAGGCAGGAGAGGGGGCAGAGGAATGGAGGAAGTCAATACACTGCAAGGGATAGAAGATGAAGAAACCATGCTATGAAGTTTAACAGGTGTATATAGGTCTGTACAGGATGTGAACCGAAAAGATAGTTCACAAAAAGTGGCTAAATGTGCAGGAACACTGAATCCCAGCTCTGTTTTCACTGTTCCTGTCTTGTTTCATTACATTTTATCCAGAGGTGGTATAGAATTCAAATGAACTTTTCAGAGCTATCAGTGAAACACAGAGCTATCAACATCAAATTCTTTCACAACTTTCATTCACAATTCAGTAACTTGTGCAAATAACAGCTCACTTTGAACTTTGTCACTAAATTGCTTCATTAGTTGAAGTTTCATTAGTCAAACTAAGAAGAATTTGCACTTTATCCAAAATGCAACAATAAACTTCAGTTTAATGTCTCCAAGTTTCTGCTTAATTTGTTGGGTCTTTTACAGTCACCTGCCAGTTTTCAAACTATAAAATACAGACATGACAAACCGTATCTTGCTCTAGGTTTTTTGGTTAGTGTGGTAGGAGATGAGGAATTATATTTCCTTTAGTCTTGCATTTTGCTGGATATTGACACTCGCCTCGTTTCTCTCAGAAGTTTTTCTTTTAGTACAGTGCTTACCATGTTTATGATCCAATGGTGTGTTGGAATTTGGTTTTGCAGCAGTAAGACAACCACTCAGGTCCACTCCAGCCTCTAGTTTTGGTTGCTTCAATTTCAGTTGAGACTGGGCTGATTAAAAAGAAAGTGATTAAAAAAAAGATTAAGTGTTGCCAACTCTGTCAAGGACAATCCCTTAATTATACTTACCATCACTAAAAGATGCAGTCCTTAAGGCTGTGAAAACTTCAGCGGTCACAATTACTTTCTGAAAAAAAGGGGGGAGGAAGCGATAAAAGCACTGTTGATCTTGAATTTCATTAGAGAATTAACAACACATGGCTAAAATACATGGTTAAAAACAAAATGCCTACCTTACATACAGTGCTGTGTTAAAAGTGCTGTTCATGGAATAATCTTGGACTGTTAAGCTACCCTCTAACCATAGTCTGCTGAAACTACACTACATTGCAAAATGTACAGTGATTAGATCAGTTACAAGAGTTCTTATTTCCTCTATTTTGTTTCTGTTATGTTTTACTTTAATAAACATATCTCATCAAGTAAAGTAAAACAAAAGTAAAGTGCAGATGTTTCTGGTTTAATTTGGGGAGCCTTCTGGAAAAGCATCCTCTAATTCTCTGGTCTCTTTCAAAAAGTCAAAGGGCACACTATATGTGGGCAGCATATAAGGCAACATACTGCAGGAACTTTAATGGGAGTGTAGATATACCATAGCCTTTTAATCATTTTTTTTATCATTCAAATTTTCATCTCTCTCCTCTGTCGTGGACACCTACACCATACAAAGCTCCCTGCATTGTGGATGAACCCACTCACCCACTAACATCCTGTTTTTGACCAATACATGACCGGTACAGATAAGGAACTTGGTTGCATTATCTATAGCTTTGATCAGCCATGCCCACTTTAAGGAAAGCAGTCTCGAATTTTGCTGGATAAAGAATTTCAATCTTAAATCTGTTTGTGGGCACACTACTGAGGTATTGTTTCTTAATGTACAGGTATGTTAAAACTTAAATATTATTATTAATAATAATAATAATAATAATAATAATAATAATAATAATACATATTTATTAGGGCTGTAACGGTATATGTATTCGTACCGAACAGTCACAGTACATGGGTCACGGTTCGGTACATGATGTCTTTCGGAGAATACATGGCACAACGGAGAAAATGTGATTGAAGTAATACGAAATCACAGATGGACCAAAAAGCGCAAGTAAATCATAAACCTGGGTCATAGTGTGGTGCAACAGTGCCACCTACTGGCGTAACACTTCTGCTGCCTTACACATACGTACAGGAAAATGTAAGCAAGAGTGTGTGTTTACTGGCTTATACACTGCTGTTTATTTAAAATAAACGAAAACAAACCAAGCCTCATTCTTTAGAACTTTTTGTTGCTTAACATTGCTGTATCGTGAACCACACCAAACCGTGACCCCAAAACCAAGGTATGTACCGAACCGTGACATCTGTGTACCGTTAACATCCCTAATATCTATGTATGTACTACACTCAAAGTCTGAGCAAATTTGTTTAGTCAGAGTAACAGAAGACAATAGCGGGTGTAACACTGAATAAGCATATTTACCAACAGCAAAGCCCATGCAAAGTGCCACGTCCGCTATAGCGTACACACTCCCATAAACAGACGCATGCCTGATATCAACCAGGTAGCCCATTATTGCCATCATAGACGAATCAACCATTCCTAAAATCACAA
Source organism: Brachypetersius altus (assembly GCA_037974465.1). NCBI lineage: Eukaryota > Metazoa > Chordata > Actinopteri > Characiformes > Alestidae > Brachypetersius > Brachypetersius altus. The sequence continues at coordinate 16,753 of JBBPDB010099968.1, forward strand.
AGGCAAAGGTTTAATCATTATCCATCACTCCTAAGACTGTTTTTCAATCTATATTTTCAAGGCAGCCATAGTTACCAATCGCAAATCCTAGTCCTCCATTGGGGCCAATGAGGCCATAGATGCTTTCGGCCAAAGGAACCTGCAACATATTGAAATGATATACTATTTAGAAATACTACTGTAATTAATGGGACCAGTAAAGGTAGCCAATTTTACCAAAAATGTCTGACATGTGGGTTTTAAAGGGAAAATGTGTACATTTAGGCTGAACTAGAATGTGATTTTTTAAGGGTGGTACTCACACAGATAAGGCTGATGCCAACAATTAGCATTCCAATCATGCAACATAACCACCTAGTGAGGGACGGGAAGACATAAGGATTATAGGATTATTTATCAGTGTCTTTATATTTAACTTCGGTGCTTCTGGATCACTCCTCTTTTTCTCTTACTTTTGGTGACACTGTGGATGTTAAAATCCTAATGTGCTCAGTCTAAGATTAATAACAGGCTTTATTGATTTTGAGATACACCAGAAGAGACCGTACCTGCCCATTTTGTTAGCCAGAAGGCCAAAAAGGTTGGTCCCAATCAGGTAAGACACACTCGCTGGCAGAAAGGCCACACCTGCAATATCAGCACCTTTATCAGTGGGCTTCAGTGATTCAGCAGGTAAGAGGTAGAGGCTGAAAGCTCTGTTAAACCAATAAAACCCACATGGGCGCATACACTAAACCACTCTCCAAAGCCACCAGCCATGTCAAGAACCTCTCAGCATCCATTTCCTGACATATCAGTTCTTCGACATCAGGTGACTGAGCCACATAAAAGAAGCAATTAAAGTAATGTCCTGGAGCACTGATGTCTTGGCAGGCTCGCACAGAAGGCTGGAGTCATGCAGTCTGCTTTGGTGTCTCAGAAGAGACATATTTTTGTGTGATGTGTGGTATCCGACTGTGTTGAGTAGAATTTTGGATCAATTTCCAGTTCCATGATCAGGTCATTAATAAAGGCAAAGGAACCCGTTTAAAAAAACTACCAGCAAAATACTAACTATTAGATGAGTAGAAGTACTAACACTAGAACACTAGAAGTGTTAAAAAGTGTTTGTAATTTTGTGAGAAATTCTGTCGAAAGTGCGGATTTTAAACACAATTATGCTTTTTAATAAGAGAAATATGATTTGCGTTTTTGCCAGTATATTGTGTATTGAAAAACGTTTCTGTGGAGCCTTAAGTGGAAATGCCTTTAGGGTTGGGACAATAAGCAATTCTGGGGGAAAAAAAACTGATAAATTGTGACAAAATGATCAATATCTACGTTTTCCTCATTTAAAAACATGGGAATTTAACAGTAACGTTCTGTACGTCTCGGATATTTGTACAAGACTTTTCACACCCAATCTAAGTTTTATTGCAAAAAACATGGTCAAAATGTTTTGAAAACAAACATTTCAACACTAAACCTTTTTATTTATTATAGCTCATGGTTGCTCAAGGTTTTTTTTTGCCTCCTTTAATGTTTGGAATTGAAACAGAGCTCTCTTTCACGTTCACACCTTTTGCTAGAATGCAACAGTTTTTGTGATGCTGTTTCCCTGATTAGCCCGTCACAGTCACACACAGGGCCGCCTACACCTGCTGTGTGTGTAAATGAAGCAAATTTGATAGCCAGTTATCAATGATTGTGGATAAAAATGGAAGAATTGATCCCAGCCCTGATGACCAGCAGATATTACGGTGAACTAAATGAATAGGGAAAGGACAACAATAACATCAGACATCTAAACAAAGCCTTTACATTAGGTTATCTGCAAAAATATCACTTTGACAGGAAAAGACAAGGTTGAGATGTTTACCCAGTTGCCACTTTGGGGAACACATGGTCTGCATCATCCATATAGGGAGAGTGGGTTCTAGGATGGCAACACCCATGTTGGCGAAGCACAGGGACCCTGGAATTCCACACCAATACAATCAGTGTGTCAAATGTTCAAGAATGAAAAAAATGTCACATGTCCATAAACTCAAAGGTCCTTATTGTGTCTTGGCTTATAAAAAAACTGAATAAAGATATTTCAGCCCAGACCTTCATCAGGAAGAAGCTTTTCAATCCTCTGTTCATGAAAATCTTTTCATATCAAGTGCGAAGAGAAACTGGAAATGCTATTTTATAGCATGTTAACACTTATAATAGATATGGTTTAGGTTTTCCACTGCTGCCTTAATGCATTTTGGGGTGTCTGGTGGTCTAGTGGTTAGTTGCCCATGATCTGAAGGTCGTGGGTTTGAATCTGAGGACTGCTAGTGGCACCACTGAAGCACTCTTGAGCAAGGTACAGTCCCCACACACTGCTTCGCTGGGTTAAATTCAGAGAAAGAAATGACACTTTGTGCAGTGCTGTGACTGTTCTCACATGACTATAAGGAGCCACTTTACTTTCTATATAAAAGACCATTCTGCACAATAAAAAGCAGCTCTAAGTGAATTCACTGATTGATTTACAGTAACACACACCTGCGCTGATGAGTATATAAGGGTCTTTCAGCAGAGTTAGCAGCGGTGTGCCCTCCACGCTCTGAAACCCAAAAAAGTCAACATGGTTTTCATTAGATCTCCTATTTGCACACAAGACCCCATAATTACAGGCTTAGAAGTCTGGAGTCATTACTGTCATTTTGATATACTATTTAAATGTAATGACATAATTAATAGGTACGTAATGAGTTACATTTACATTCATTGTGCGTTCTGTAAAAACAGGTTCCAACTTCTGATCCTCCCAATTATTCTGACGTCAAAAAAAATGACCAAAGCAGGGAAAGCCTGTACCTCATCAGACTCATAATAAAACATCTCTTCTTCTGCTTACAAACTAGAATACGGTTTGGTTTGAACGTTTAGAGTCTGCACTTTCAGCATAAACCGTCTGCTTCTTTCAATGAGCGACGAGTTTACATAAAATTCAATATAAAATTACACAGTGCTTTAGTGATCACAGGTGCACACGAGGAGCTTCTGACACAACAGATGGGTTGAAAGTAACTCCAGATTAGGGGCATCTAATAAAAGACTCTGGGCTGGAAAAGAGGTGTTTACTTTTATTTGAATGGTACCAATAACTGCAATGGACTTAAAGAAAGGGGGGTTTGGGGGATTAGTTGCTGTGTGCTATGAATAAGAAAGGCAGTAATGAAAGCACTTACCCCTGGAGAAATCTTAGAGGGCTGCAGAATACAAAGCTGGAGTGCTGTGAAAAAAAAGAACAGTTCACAAAGAGCATGTTTGATCCCAGTTATCAGTTTTAATTACTAAATGAGAGGAACTCTTGGCAGATAAAAAGCGAATGGTTTCTATTTGAATTCACCTCCATCAAATAGAGCCAGAAAGGCCAGGATGAGGAAAGGAGAGCTTTTACCCACAAACTCATACATCACACTGCCGAAAGGAGCACCAACTGGAAAACACAAAGGCACATGCACATACAGTAATAGCGACACATATATTACACTCTGTCTGTATTCATTACATTATGACAAGGAATTTTTATGGTGGACTTGGCTGATTTCTTTACCTTCTGATTTCTTTACTTTGGACAAAATGCGTTTGTTAGCCACATTAATACTTTTGTAATATGTTCTGTTGGTCAAAGTTGCAGAATAAATTACACTATTTGTATCTTTAGTAAGCCAAACTGCTATTTAAAATCTCTAAATGAAATTCGGTTAATACTTAAATATCACCCTGGTTTCAGAAAGCCTTCTGCAAAGAATGGAAGCTGTTCTAGCTGCAATGCGGGACCAGCTCCATATTAAAGTTTCTGTATTTGAATGCAGCGACATTAAAGTGCCTGTTGGTTTAATGGTCAGATGTTTCAGTGCTTGTAGTGTCTCCATGTAGTGTAGCTTCTATTAATACATCAGTCACTCACTCAGTACACCCATGGCCAGTCCTCCCAATGCTATACCCATGGCAACCCCTCTTTCATCATCATCCGTGTACACACTGGCCAGCATGCCCAATCCTAAAGAACCACACACATACCCACACAATGACAAACACTGCAGTTAAAAAGTTTGGAGTAAATGTTATCAGCTATCACTCAAACACACACTCACACACACACACACACACACACACACACACACACACACATACACACACACACACACACACACTGTACCTGCGACAGAGGAGAAGGAAGAACCTATACCCTGGAGTGAACGAGCGAAAAAGAGCAAAGCGTATGTTCCTGAAAAAGCAAACACTGGGAAAACCAGACATACGCAAACAGTTATTGCATTATTTCAACAGGAGCACATTCATATAAATCACATTGATACACTTATATACAGTCTTACGTTCCAAGATGTGGTTAAAAAAATGCCTATTTTCATAGTGTAAAAATATGCCCCCAAATATCCTCCCAAGACACTTTGATTTTAAACTCGTTAGCCTAAAAGAAAATGTAAAGGTAAACATGTATTCGTACTGTGCAGTTTACACTGAACTCCAGCAATGCTAGATCATAAAATACAGAGATCACCCCTGTATAGACTGCACTGTAATTCATGCATGTGCGTTTTCTTTTGTATTGTTACGAACCAGGCCTGATAGGGAAAACACATACGGACAAATGAGAAGGCTGCGGGAAATTCTGGACTGCAGCGTCACAGGGCAGCAGCCAATCAGCAGCAATAACGTTCTCGGATTGGCTACTTTCAACCCTCCCGCCTCTGAGTAGCTGACTGTGACGTCCGGGCCTCGTGCGCCCCGCCCCCTTGTGCTGGTGTTGGTTGTTTATGTTTGGGGCAGCGCTGAGCAGCAGAAGATAATTCCGTTCAGATGTCCGAGGCCTGGGCGTCACAGTCAGCTGCACTCAGAGACGGGAGGCCTATTATTTAGTTGCCAATATTACAGCTTCTTATTTATTAGTAGCTAAAGTTTATTTAACATCCAGTTCAACTTCTACTTTGAAAGATTCTGAATTATTTGGCATCTCTTTCAATTATTCAGCATTTACTATACGCAATGAATATATATTCAACTTTAAAGAACAACTCAAACAACACAAACTATGGTACATGCTGTCTTAAATAATCCATTGGAAAATCAGTTTGAAATTCAATAATCCGTTTGAAATTTTCACTAAACTAGTGACTGTCACTGCCAAGTTTATGCATATGGACATGTTATAGTGAAGCAATAAATACATGTAGATTACGAATTGTTAAACTGTGCTTACTTATTGTGGAGACAAACATGATCACAAACCCAGCAAACATTGGGATGTGATATCCAATCCTAGAAAAGACGGAGGAAATGTGAGATTTCATGATGAAGTCACTGAACATGGGATAGGATCTAGAACTGAGTAAACACTGATACTATTTTAGAACAATGTGAATTTAGGGAGAACAAATAGAACAGTGTGAATGGGGGGTATTCTAGAACTGTCAGTATAAATAACAGTATAAATATACAACACTCTAGAACTGCATGAAAGGGAGAAAACACAGAACTGTGTGTGGGGGAGGGGGCATTCTAGATAAATGTGAATGGGAGAGTATTCTAGAACAGTGTGAATTTGTGGAGAACATTATATAGTCATCAGGAATGGCTTGTCAGTGTTTGCTGAACAAAACTATTTATGCAGTTCTAGACTATAAAGTGACAAATCAAATCAACATAAATGGAGAACAACATTCTAGAACAGTGTGAATGTAGATTCTTCAAGAACGATGTGAATGAGGGACATTGTTCTACAGCTATGTCAGTAGAGAACATTCTAGAACTGTGTGACTGAAGAGGATATCTAGAACAGTGTACATGAGGAGACGGTTCTAGAGCAGTGTGAATATGAGACGATATTCTTGAACTGCGTCAGTATGAGAAAGAACATTCTAGGACAGTGTGAATCGGAACATTCTAAAACTGTGTGAATGGGGAGGTTATCTAGAACAGTGTAAATGAGGGCATTCTTCTAGAACAGTGTGAATGGGGAGGATATCTAGAACAGTGTGACTGGGGAGGATATCTAGAACAGTGTGAATGAGGGGATTCTTCTAGAACAGTGTGACTGGGGAGGATATCTAGAATAGTGTGAATGGGGAGGATATCTAGAATAGTGTGAATGGGGAGGATATCTAGAATAGTGTGAATGGGGAGGATATCTAGAACAGTGTGAATGGGGAGGATATCTAGAACAGTGTAAATGAGGGGATTCTTCTAGAACAGTGTGAATAGGGAGGATATCTAGAACAGTTTGAATGAGGGGATTCTTCTAGAACAAAGTGAATGAAGGACAATATACTACAGTTATGTCAGTAGACAACTGTGTGAATGGGGAGGATATCTAGAATAGTGTACATGAGGAAACTGTTCTGGTATCTAGAATAGTGTAAATGGGAAAACTTTGTGAATGGAGGACAGTATTCTACACTAGTCTGAAAGCCGCCCGCACCTGTTGGTCAGGGGACCCACAAACGGGTTCACTAGAAGCTGCACCAGAGCTTTGGATGCAAACAGGAGTCCCACTCTCACATTTTCCTCCTCCAGAAACTCACTGTCGTCTTTGCACTCAGAGCCGGAGGTGTTCTGCTCGGGGCCTGTTTCAGGCAGCGGTGGGGGGGACAGGACACTCAGGTTGTTTGGGGCCGGTGTGAGGGTGTAGGCTATGTTATCATAGAGCGAGAGAATGGAGGAGAAGGTGGGCTGTCCTGAGCTCGGAGGAGGGAGGGATGAGGAGGAGGAAGACGAGGAGAGGACACTTGTCTGGTGCTCCATGGCATACAGGAAAGTCGGGATGATGGGAACTGGAGAAAAGAGACAGAGGATGATGAGCAGGACAGGTTGTTGTTTGTTTTTATACAAAAATCCAGATTGTATACATATGTATGTGTGTGTGTGTGTCCCTATCCAGTTATGCACAGTTACTGCACATTTGCTGAATTTAACATATGGGGGAAAAATAAAATGATTTGTCTGCCTCCTGTCAGCCTGCTGTGTGTGAGAGTCTGTGTGTGTGTGTGTGTGTGTGTGTGTGTGTGTGTAAGCAGTAGAGGTCAGAATATAAGCAGGCAGGTAAATGTCATGGTCAGATGCAGTGCAGGGTCAGATTAATGTTACCCTCATCACTTGGAACACAAAGTCCCTGTATTGCCACCTCAAACCTTTTTGCTGCATGTTTTTTATTAGGATTCAAACTACTGGTTCAGACTGTTCAGATTCACATGCATAGGTCGCTTTTAGAAACATCAATTAATGTAATGTTTTTATCCCCAGCCCCATGAATTTAGACTGTTTTTATTTATCATCATTTAGATTTATAGCTAAATGACCTCTGTGTGTGTGTGTGTGTGTGTGTGTGTGTGTGTGTGTGTGTGTGTGTGTGTGTGTGTGTGTGTGTGTGT
>JBBPDB010100116.1:0-24097 GCA_037974465.1 Brachypetersius altus
CTTAAGTGAAAGGAAAGGTTTGGTGAAAAGTTTTCAGCCCTCTATACACGCTAATTCCTTCCTACAACCCTGGGGGCAAAGCCCCCCTTGTCTTTCCGTCCTGAGTCTATGCCTCATTGGGTCAGAGCTGACTTGAGGGGGCCTGCTCAATATTAAAAAAGTGGCTGTTAACTCTTACTTGAGCAATGTCCTAACATACTTGAACTATTCAACTAAATTATCACTAACCGTACTCTTACTTGAGCATGAATCTACTGTTTTCACCTCGGCCTGTATGATGAAAAGTGTGCACTAGGACATGAATCCAATAACCACTGTTCACCACCAACTCTCTGATGGTACCAAATAAATATGTCTTCGGTATACAATGTATGCAACTGAGCAACTGATATTTCTTGACACTTCAAGATACAAATCTGATATGTAGTGATGCGGCTATAAGCAATCCAATTTAAATTCATGTGATTAGTTTTTTGCACATTACTGCACAAATGCACGTCACTGTGGTGACCATCCAAAAATATGTGTGTGCTGGTTATTTCAGGGCACAGCTGTGTTCACACTAATGATACTTACAGATACAAATGTGAACCACCAAGGCTGAAAAGAACTGAGCAATAGAACTGAGCATGGAGGCTTGTAATGTGTACATCACCATACTAGGTCAGTAGGTTTATGAATAGGGGAGATAATTGATCTGCTATGATGGATACCAAGGATTTTTTTAGGAATACAAGTCAAGCCACTGAGGTGCAAGTTTAAGTATCAAGTGTCAGATTTGTATCTCAAGTCATGTATTTAATAGAGCATTTCACTCTTTTAATCCAGCTCAGGTTCTTGGAAATATTAAAAGAATGTGATCTACAGTTTATTAAAACTTCAGTCAGATTAGCTGAAAACTTCAGCTATTAGTTATTGTGCAAGCTGGCATAGGCCCACTAGATATTTAAACTACATGCTAGCCAAAGTTTTTCATTTAGACACTGCATTTACTGCAGTGAGGCCTTAAAAACATTTGTCCTCTCACCCTCCTCATACCCCAGAAGTAAGATTTTCCACCATCCCCAGGCCTCCCATAAACATTGGACTACTGTGCTGTAAAACAGTGCTATTGGATCAGAGCATTGCCTGTAATTTTGACAACACACAACACCATCGGATCAAAGCACTGTAAATCACTGCTGGATTTATGATGCATTTTTAAAAAACAGGAATAGAATAACTGAGGCACATTGGCAGGCTGTGCCCTTTATCTTAGACCCTCTCCTCTGAAATTTCTCTTATCGATCAACATTTGACTCGAGTCAGAGTTGCTGACTCAAGTCCTGAGCTCAGTCTCTGGGTTTAGTGCAATCAACAAAAAGAGTGATGTGCTTTTTTCTGTATAGAGTCTAGCTGGTGTAGTCAGGAGCTCCAGGTTGGAGGTTTCTTCTTGTCCTTTTTGTATATGTTTTCAGTTCAAATTCTATTGTGCTTCAGCCACAGCCCTGAACAACCGCTGACTAATCTTGCAACCCACTGCTGGAAACAGGCCAAGGGCTTTTTGGCACTGGATGTGCATCATGCATGCCTGCAGTCAGTGTACTGACCCATACCTAAGGTCTCACATATCTGGCATTCAGAGACCTATGACAAGGCTCCTTGAGGGCCAGCATGGATATAGAGCAGTTTCAGCTTTTTATTACTCATATGAGGATGCTAATCGCAAGGGGGAACTAAACATTGGCATTTCATAAATCCACATGTTTAAATAAACAGTTTAACGAATAAGTAATGGAGTCTGAATGAAAATAAATACGGAAACTAGTAGGGAGCGCAGATACGGTATCGTATAAGTTTGTTATCACTTATTGATCACTTATCATGTAACACCTCAGGAGTAACTAAAGATATGACAGATAAAGCTCCTCTTGTTTCTATTATGAAAATGGCTGATGCAGTCACTGACACTAAATACTTCAGTTGTAATACGCAGATAGGTTTCATTTGTTAGCTTTACAATCTTATTTTGAAGCATGATACTCAAGCAAAGTGTGTAATTATGAATCGTTTGAATGCTGCTAGCAAATTCCACTAAACACAATTCAATTTCATCAAAAGCATCCATAACGTTGGCCCTAATTATCTAGGAATGTAATACCCTAAGACAAACATGAACAATGTGGGAAAACGTTTTAAGCTAGGTGTGCTAAACTACACAGAGATGTCATGCAAAATAATATATACATCTATATTTTGCAATTACTGAAGCTACTGCAGTTTTTGAAAACATATAAAATTCTGTTATATTAGCTTATATGACACTCATGCTACTGAAGGGGGAGAAAATCCTGATAATCTAGATGCTAGTTTGTCTGTTAATACTACAGTAATGTTGCTCATAATGTGACATTTCGAATTGATATGATTTATGTTTACATGACATTTCGAGGTGTGTTTAATACTTAATTAGGGTCAAACCTGCTGGACCTCCCTGATGATTTGGCTGGCAGTTAATTTAATATTTTGCAGTGAAACCACCTAATAGGTGAACAGTGGTATGAATTCCGCACTGAAAGCTTTTGTTTTATTGAACTATTAATGTGAAATAATCACATGTTTTTTTAATAGATTTGTGAATATTCATTTTGCACTCAAAACAGCTCCTTTAAACAAATCAGCAATTTCCTCCAGGATCAATGAGGTTTTCTGATTATGTTTTTGATTCTTTATCTCACTGTTAATGATTTTTTGTATGAAAATCAATACAGGAACGTATTCATGCCATACACAGCAAGGGGTAAAAAATAGACTGCATGCATAATAACTGCACATTTACACAACTGCACAACACACTGGTTCCAAATTTAAAATGCAATTTAACACTGCAGACATTTAGAGCACTTACCATTAGAAGCCATGCACCATTACTAAAGGTTGGGAACTATGCCCATTTCTAAGCATGACACATTTAATAGTAAATAATAAGGCATTTTCTGATATTTTCTGACCTTAATGTTTTATGTGTATTTAAGACTTTGCAAGAATTGCGAACTCTAGATTTGCTAAGGGAAGCAATTAGTGCCGTTGAAGGTATTTTACACCCCTGGAAGAATTACTGCCACATAAGATTAGCTTGAAGAACATAATGGCTGTAATTTGCGCATGTGAAATATAAAAGATAATTTGCTTGATATGATAGCAGAAAATGACTGTAATCTTTTTGTAGATAACCATGCCTAAGTGATTCCATGGAAGAAAAAAGTATTTTTTTATGACTTGATCATTTTAAGCCTTTGTTTTTTCTCTATCCTCAGAGCCAGTTTGTGTCAGATGCCACAAAGGAGATTTGTTGTAATAATGGCTTATAGCAATCTAAGCCTGCTTTGGCATTATAATCTTTATTGGCAGTTTCAGGAGCCCAAATTAAGCCTAGTCTTGGCCTAAGCCCAGTCATTTGGAATCAAGGCCTAGGCTTAATCCCTGCCTGGGAAACTGACAGCACATGGGATAAGTACGTTATCTTATGGAGAACAGATTTAGTCGGCATCCACTTCTGCTTCTGTATAGTCATTCGCCATTTGTGAATGTGGTCAGTGAGGATATCCAAGTGGTCAACAGACCCATGAACATTCGAAGAAATACATCCTCCTCGGAGCCCGGAGCCTGACCCTGTTTTGAGAGAATGCTGACTGCTGCTTTTTGGGGCATGATTGGGTGAATGTGATGGAAAAAAACTGAAAGATCAAAAGTCTTTTGCTTGAGTAATGATACAATTATGAAAATAAATGCATTCAAGTGAAATCTTTTCAGATCTCCCAAATCAACCACAGTGCTGATTTTTTGTCACAAACACAGAATCCTGAAATATTCATGCACTGGTCATTTAATCAGATAAACCTGTCAAATAAGTGCTGTTTTACACGTATTGGCCATTGCAGTGCCTCTTCCTTCTGAACAGACTAGAGGACTATGCCCATAATTCCCAGTCTATTTTCTAAGGCTGGGTAGTCAAGTCACTTTGTGTTTCAGCCATGCATTTCACCCATCATTTAAAAGTAAGTGTCAAATGTAAACGCAAGCAGAAATCCCACAATTAAAGCTGCAATTTATCAGTGTGATATCTAGAACAATTCCTGGGCCCATGTGTGAACAAACAGAAACCAGTACATTATGGGCAAGTACAGTGACGTCCTGACACACACCCTTTCAATTTTTGGCTCAGATAATTGGTGACAATATTCACAAGAGTTTATTTTGTGAGTACACAGGAGCTGATTCTGTTATTCAGATTATATTTGTAAGCAGTAAAAGTATACTCACGCATCTGTGCAAAAGTGACACAGCAGGGCAAGCAAAGTAGAACATTTGTGTTTATGGTTTTTACCAGAAAAAAGTAACTGAAAAGCTATTCATGCAGAAAATGTCACATCATGTTTCCCAGAATTTTCACGGCATACATACATACGTCATTGTGAAACACTGTTTAAGGGGGGGGCTCAGTGTTGCTATAATAGTGTTTATTGCTTAATTTTATCAAGCAGAGCACCTATCTGGAAGCTTATTTGCTTGTTACATTTTTCATCAGGTCTGTTTTGTCCATAAAATTGTATTGACAGGATGGATAACCATGCACTGTAACATTTAAACATCGGAAATGTATATTTCATGTTAATGAATTAGATATTAATTTAAAAGCATACATGTTTTTAAAGGGCCCATAACCTGCATTTCAGGTCCTCCTGAAATGTTCATGTGGGTTCAGGAACCAAAAACATTCATAGTTTTAACCTGACCTTCTTTCCATCGTTTTCTTATCTTATTTAAAACTTTTTGTCTTAGAATTAAACAGATTTTTTTTATTACTGTGACTGATATATGTAAATGATCTCTCTTCAGATTGGCTGCCCTGCATTGTGCCTCATTCAAATAGCCTTCCAGGCAGAAACACTGCTTTGGTTTATTTTTCCATTTGTGGTCTGAATGGACTGAGGAGTGAACAGTATTTTCTTAAACTTTAATAGAATTGCAGAATTACATTAAGATCTTTCTTTTTAAAAACGTACATATGAATAACTAGGACGAATTAATGGAATAAAATGCTCCCTGCCTCCTAAATCTTCAGTGAACGCAGTATTTCTCTGCTTGTACTGTATGTCACATCTTTAGAGCTCCATTTCTTTAAAAGGCAAAGATTTGTTGAAACTATTCTTCAGTGATGAATTTTCTACCTCCATTAATGACGCAAAAGAGCTCAGGAGCATAAATAGAGTAAAAAGCAGCACTTTTCACAAATTCTGACGTCCTCCATAGAAATGTTCCTGTGACTTTAAGCTGCTCACGGCCCGAAACATAACAAGAGTGTAGGAAAAGTCTCTCAGGGTTTTTCGAACGTGCGACATTGACTCAGTCATGTTATTTTCTGGCATGTTCACAACATGAAACATGAGGTAGCTGAGTCAGTGTGTGGCTGCTCTCAGCTGGAGAAAGTTCTTTTAGCCTTAACACACACAGTGCTTAGACTTACTCCCCAAGGACATGATCCCTTTAGGGGGTACAAGAAGAGAGATCCAAAACTGGAAGAGGGAGAGAAAGAGAGAAAATAGAGCTGAAATGAGCAGGAGGGGTGCGCACAGAGAGGAGATGGTGAGAAAAAGGGAAAAAGTAGATAAAAGAAGGATATGCTTGAAATTAAAAAGCAAATTAAAGGAGTAAAACCACTGGGAAAAGAGAGGAACAAGGTAGGCAGAGAACTGATGCTGAGATGGAGAAATGGAAGGTCACAATATATTACAGGAATACAGGAATTGGGAGCTAATCCAATGTTGTTTTCAGCACAGATTAGCATTTTAAATAAATGTAAGATTTATTTCTGTGGGACAATTAAACGAATAAATGCAGACATTTTAGCACAGCAGCCCAGCCCTCATGGAGTGTGATAAACGCATCAAATCAAGGTTCAAGTTTCAAGGTTTAGCAGCTGTGTCCATGTACATCATGTGATGAGACAACATGTTCATGGGCCTTAAATAAAAAAAATACATCAGTCTTATGAATCTAATTTTTATATGAAATTTGTTTAAAGTTATAATTCACCTGCTGCTAGTATAGTTCTGAAGTCTTTGGGCATCCTTAATGTAAACCATACAGTCTTGCAATATTTAAAACATGCCCAGTCAAATGACATATTTCATTTATCCTTGTTATGCTTATGTATGGCAGTTTCTACAGTTTTTTGTGCACTTCATGAATCTTTTCTTTGTTGTCATAGTAGAAAAAATAAAGCAACCAATATAATACAATTTTGTACAGACCATGCTTTATACCGTCTGTATATGAACAGTATCCATTTCATGTGTACTGTTTTACACTTATAATGAAATCTAAATTATGCAAAGTGTTTTCCCCCCATTTCTTTTAGAGAAAGGAGGCAGCACTATATAAAATCTACACTGATACAACTGCAGCTACAGCTACCTTCTATGGACACTGGGCGCTTGATGTTTTCAGTTTTTTGTACAAGTTTCAGGTCCAAAACAGACGCCTTCCTCCCATATGTTAAACCAGGATCAGATGCTTGAGAAGACACTGTGAAAAATATGTCATGATGCGTCCGTGGACCTAACTACTCAGAGCTCAGCTGCTGGCTTGGACTACACGCAGTTTGTGTATTAAACTGCAGTTTTAATCAAACCTATGTAAATCTGTTGTAAAAAAAAAAAAGCCAAAAAACATGCATGCTTTGGGGTTAGGTCAATTGAGCTCTCTGAGTTGCCCCTAGATGTGAATGTGAGCATGAATGGTCCAGGGTGTACCCCGCCTTCGCGCATCACAGCTGGGATAGGCTCCAGTGTCCCCCCAAACCTGAGTGCGGGAACAAAGGGGTAGGTAATGGAGGTAATGTATGTAAATTAAGTTCCCAGTTGCTAATCGAAATGATTCAGGTTGGAACAGACAACATCAGGACTTTGTTGCTAGTTAGAGGTACCTGTTCAAATGTACAAAAATTATTTTGCAATTAACAAGCCATTCTATTGTTATGTATTTTGATCAAATCTGATTAGATGCTCATTAGTTTTCTGTAAAGCCTGTCCAATCTGGCAGCTCAAAGAACGCGTTTGTGAGAAGATCGTGGATAGGTTACACACTGATTGTAGCCCAACTGGTGCTGTGCAATTAAACGACCACCATTTAATCCCACCCTTGATTGATAAGGAACTATAACAGTGAGGAGTGGGTGTTTCACACACTGTGTACACAAAACTATTGAATAAATTTAAAGCACAATATACAGAATACAGTCATCATAAACTGCCCACTTTTGAGTGGCTTTTAAACAGCACCTCATCTGTGGTCCGTTTATGAATATATAGATGCAGCCCTTTCCCTTGGTTATCAATAGAAAAGGACCACAATATAAACACTTCTCATCTGGCATGAACCATCCTCAGCTCAGTACACTGAAATGGTAGTAGCATGCTCCACCACCAAAAAACCAGCAGGTCAGTGGTGGTGCTATGGTGGTCCCTTTCTATTGATAAGAGGCTTGTGTACCTAATAAAAACATTTACGTGCATAGATACAAGGAAGGTGGCAGCACAAAGTAGGAAAAAAGGGCCATTCATGTAAACCAACAGCCACAGTGTGAATGTGTTATGTCCATAAAGCAGGAACGTTAGTGCTGTTCTCTTTAGTTCATCCTACTGTAGAAACGCTGAAGCTCTTTCAGTTTGGCATTTTTCACCAGATGCAGCTGCCGCTTTCTCTTTTGTTTTATTTTCTGTTGAACGTTCCCATATGAAAATGTGAAAATATGAAAAAAAACCTTAAACCTTTATCTGGCACATACCACAAAAGTGGCTCATTTTCCTCATGTATGAATAAAGCACATATCTACAATGCTTATCTGTTGCTTATCTGCTGCAAAATTATGTATGTTTCATGTTGTATGCATTTAATTTGCATTTTACATCCCTATACACTAAATATGAGGTTCTAATACAGCCTATTTAAACACTGTACATTTTATGTAGATCATTTTCATCTGGCTTATCAGACCTCCCTCTAAGCGTGAGCCAGGGGTGGCACCTTCACACTCTCGGAGTGCCGCTGCGAGCCGAACAGAAGTGCGAATTTGTTAATTAACGTTTTTCTGTACTCATGAAAACAGATGTTGCATGGGAGTGTTTTCATTTGTAATTCATTCAAGAAATCAAGCAGATAAAAAGAAAGCAATAAGCCTCTTATTCCGTCGTGTACATCATTTCACACAACTCCCAGTCCAAATTATTACCCAGCCCGAATAGCTGCCTAAATCCAGATCTGTCTTAAGTCAACTTTATAATAAGAGACAGGAGGCTGATTGTTGCAGCCCTGAGTGAATGTGTGTATATGTGCATTCATCATTTTAACAGTAAAATGAATGTAAACGGTCTGAGGTAAGGGATTTGGTGCTTGTACCAGGTTTCAGGAATTGCCACTATATAGTCAAGCTCTCAATGGTTGCATTGCAAACCTTAATAAATATGGTTTTCAAGCTGATAAGGTTTTAGACTAGCAGTTCAGTGACATTTTTGTCTTGTTATCTGGTGTGTAACAGGTCTTAACTAAGTCAGTTTGAACTACTAGACCACCTTACTTTGTAGACCACTTTCCAGAGAGACTTTCTGTCTGTTGTATCAATCGAAGCTACTGCTAAGACCAGACTGATGTGAAAACATGTAACGATGACAGATCATAAGAATCATGACCGAGACTTTTTACCCCAGAAAAACAGCACAGCTCTTCATGTTTAGCTCTGATAGAATGTCTCTGCAGTCTTCTTCTGTTGTGAACTATGGATGCACCCTTATTTGGGAATTGTCTCCAACATTTTTCACTGTTTTACATTTGTTCCAATGCATTTAGATACATAATTATCCATTAATGTTGATCATTTATACACACGTAGAAATTGGCACTAGGTTTTCCCACATAAACACTTCAGAGAAATATAACATTTATTTCTGAAATGCTATAAAAAATAGCAAAACGAATAAATTGTAGGGGTGTAGCAATGCAACGAAATATTGTGAAATCCCAATGCATCATAGAGAGTAAGTATTCTTTGCATTATGATATTTGATGTATCTGTATGGTTTATAGAGTAAACCAGTGTCACTCAACAACACAGTCCAGCACGTTCAGGTTTTCAGCCTTCCAGCTTCAGTTTCATAAGTAAATTGTGGCAGAACTATATACAGTCATCATTCTTCATTGAAATTTCATTCTGCTCTGGAGTACAATAAATACATCTTCGTTATCTTTATCACGAATATCATCGTGCATCCATACTATTTGCGTGGCTAGCTCTGGTTCTTGAATTGTGAAGATGACAAGGATTAGCATGGCTCACAAACACACAGAAGAAAAGAGAGAATGGTATGTCATAAAAATCCCATTGGTGTAGCCAGCTGCGCAATGTTCAGTCTATGAAAGCTCACTTCCTTTTAAACTGCATTAATGTGGAACAACAGTAGTGAGCAAAAAAATAATATCATTTATTTTTTTTATACTATCAAGATATTTTCTTTATACATGCTATGCCTCATGGTTTTACATTTTGCTGGGGTTTGTAAAGTTGGTACAGACAGAAAAGGAACCATAGATACTGAAAATCATATTGTGTCATACTGTAACGTAATTTATCTCTAAGACAATAAATATTGTCATGTTGTGTGCCCAAACTAAAGAGCATATGCTATAGAGATTTCAGTGGTTAAACCAATAGCATTTTTAAATCCAGAATAAATAAAAACAAATAGAAATCTAAATTAAAATAAACAAATCTGCTTTAAATATGTGTAGTTCTAGCCACTGAATGACTGGGTGAACCAGAGTAGTTAAAATATCATACATCCAAGTAATGTGGCGACACTTTTGCCTCCTGCATAGCTTCTATAAGCAGTTTTTTTAGGATAGTCTGTCATACTAACAATCAAGTAATCTACCCAATGAATGGACTACTCAGTGTTAATATAAATAAACATGGGTTTAACTTAACAATAACACACCAAACAGAGCATTTGAAAGAGTTCAAAACACCGGAAAAGAGAAGACTTATAATATATGCCACTTATGGCAAAATGTAAATAAATGGGTGTGTACATTAGGCTCCATTAATTCTTATAATAGTAGAGATCAGCCAGAGAATAACTAGTAATTATGACAGGTCAGTAATTTGGTTTAGTTGGGGAATAGTGACATCCTCATTAGTGATTGATTCACACCATAGTTCACAGTACGGAGTGAGGTGTTCATGAGCTGCTGAGTCTTCCTGTCTTAAAAAACCCTGAAGATGCCAAGAGTTAACCTTATAACCTCACAAATGTTCTTGTTAAAAGTTGTCTAAATTCACAAAATCTCTCTCTCTCTCTTTCTCTCTCTCTCTCTCTCTCTCTCTCTCCCTCTCTCTCTCTCTCTCTCTCTGTCTCTCTCTCTCTTTCTCTCTCTCTCTCTCTCTCTCTTTCTCTCTCTTTCTCTCTCTTTCTTTCTCTCTCTTTCTCTCTCTCTTTCTCTTTCTCTCTCTCTTTCTCTCTCTCTTTCTCTTTCTCTCTCTCTTTCTCTCTCTCTTTCTCTCTCTCTTTCTCTCTCTCTCTTTCTCTCTCTCTCTCTCTCTCTCTCTCTCTTTCTCTCTCTCTGTCTCTCTCTCTCTCTCTCTCTCTCTCTCTCTGTTTCTCTCTCTCTCTCTGTCTCTCTCTCTCTCTTCAATTTAAAACCCTCTCCTTCCTCTAAGGCGGCGAGCGGCATTAAAAATATATGCTCAGACCTCTCAGGCGCAGACTCTTGCATGAATACAGCATACTCTGCCTATTCCTATCAATGTCATACTTGTATACACTGCCAGGCTCCCAGTGCTGTCCTGAGAATGAACCTAACCTTGATAGAACGCTCTAGACACAAGATGACCTTTTTACACCCTCGCTCTTATCCAAACGGCTGCTCTCGCATCAGCATTCACTTCCACAAGCACTGGAACAAAGAAAACTTCTTTTTGTCAGTATGCTGAGCTTACTTACTCATAAAACACTTCAGAGCTGGTGAGCACTGCTAGAGAGCCATCCTCCTTTCTGCTGAGTGCATGAAAACCTTCAATCGTCACCTTCTCCTTCAAGCCTCTCAAAAGTGCAGTGGAAAAAAGCACAGGCATTTTGATGGAGTGTGGGGTTAGAAATCTTCCAGATCAGAGCACTCTGAATGGAAAAAATACCTTTAAAAAAAAAAGAATCCTAAAAATGATGAGATCTTCCACAGAAACCTCTGCTTGATCCCTCTCAGTGTAACTTTTGTTCGGGTTTCGGGCTTCTGATATCAATCCAAAATAGTCACTATAAGAAAATGCAGCTTCACCAGATGATCAGAGGTTCCTCGTGGGCAGATCTTCTCAGAGAGCTGACCCTGAAGACAGAAGTGACTTAGCTGACTGGGCTGCAGAAGATGGAGTGCAGGGTGAGGAGCTGAGCATCTCTACCACTTTTCTTCCCCAGTGATGCCGTTACGGCTGCATTAGCCACTCTCCTCCTCGGTGGACACAGATGCGCTCCCGGCCGGGAGGGATTCCCACAAGGCTGGACGCCTCATCATGTTTCAGAGCAGTGAGCATGCAGCCGCGGTGCAAGAGAGAGAGAAAAAACTGAGGGAGAGTAGGGCACAACGGGGGGAGGGGGTAGTGGGAGGATGAGAGAAAGAGAGTAGGAGAAAGAGAGAGAAAGAGAGAGAGAGAGAGAAAGGAAGTAGAGAGAGAGAGGGATAGAGAAAGGAAGGGAAAGAGAGAGAGAAAGGAAGGGAAAGAGAGAGAGAATGGAAGGAGATAGAAAGAGAGAGAGAGCGAGAGAGAGAGAGAGAGAGAGAGAGAGAAAGGGAGCAGAAAGAGAGAAGAGAGATAGCTTTTGTAGGTAAGGAGAGAAAAGCTAAAAGAGTAAGTGGAGGATATGGTTAGAGAGGAAGAGAGAGAATAGAGCCAAAATTCAGTTGCTTCTGACATCCCTTAGTCAGCATTTGTCTACTATGACAATGTTACATATCTTTTCTTTGTTTATAGCTATTATTTAACTCCCCAAAGCTCAAAAGATGACAACCAGGCTAGATCCTATGATGTCAACCCTTTTTTTCTTGTTGGTTTGTAGTGGGTTTGTGCTTTATATGACAATTACAAAAAAGGAATGGGTTTTCAGCATAACCCCTATATTAAGTTCCAGACTATAAAAATGCAGCAATGGTGAAGATTTGCTTTTTCTCCCCACGAAGCAAGATGATATGCTTTAAAAGAAACTTTTCATCATGTGTAGGGAAAGTGTTCCTATTCTGATATCGAAATATAGTGTTGCATACAGAACTTTTCAGTCAAATTGAAATTACTATGTGGCAAGTAATATGCAAATCAGCTAGTATATAACAACCAATCACCTGCCTTGTTCCTTATTCGTCTGTTCTATTGAAAAGAAATACAGTTTTGCAAGACACTTACACCAGCGGTCACAATAAGACTGTTGTTTAGAATTATTAACCTCCTGTGTGTTATGAACCACATGCATTAAAACACAGTGTACTGTAGCAAGACAGTAAATACCAAGGAGCCAAGGTGTAGGTTAACCAGCCTGGTGCATTATTTAACATTTAACATTATTTAGTTGACCAAGGTAGGCTATTTGGAGAAGAAACTCACATCAGAAGATTAAATGTCGCATTTAGAGGTGGAGGAATTGCTGCGTTAAGCATAAAAGACGGGGGACGTACCTTCACAGTATGGGGAGTGATTTTAGTTTCTGATTTTGATTTAGTATTTACATCGCTAACATAACATCAGGCTAAAATACCTCTAGTACCATATACTGTTTGAGTGCTCACATTCAAAAATACATTTTAGGCTAGATTTGATTCCGAACTGGATTTGATTCATTCTCTTTGCACTCCAGTAACCAAACATTTTCTACTGATATCGACCCAGTACGGATACCTGGCATGTTCTTTTTATGAGCGCAAATTTAGCATCAGAACTGGCGGTAATACTTTAATGTAGGGTGGGTTTCATTAAGACATATAACATCTTTATACGCCTTTTATGACAGATTTAACCCATATATACAGTCATTAAGGCTTAATCCAACAAGGGTGCAGTCCCATGACACTTTCTTATGGAAAGTGACAATTGTTGTAAAAAATCTTTAGAAAAGTTAATGTTGTGTTAGTGAGGCAGATGCTTTGGTGTGAACCCACACTTGTTTTTAATTGTTGAGAAATGAATGCTTTTGCAATAATAAATGACTTGTCAGGGTTATAAAGCTGATTTATTCTCCTGTATTGTAACCCTGCCATGAACACCACAACACTGAGGATGTGGTTGTGGCCAGAGTTCTGGCAGATTAAACTCCTTATGTCTCTAATCCTGGGGATGTGGTTCACTATAGCTGCAGAAGGAGATCACCTTACATACCCCATAAAGTCACAACAGAACAGTCAAACACAACATGTGCACACTCACCATTCTCAATGGAGGACAAATTGAATATAAATGGTGGTATTAGCTATGTTAGGACCAGCTTACACACATTCAGTAGTGTATTCAAAGACAAGAGCTGGTTTTCTAGACAAATTATGTCAAACTGTGAATTTAATCCTCCTTTTCCATTGGAAATGCTTCATAATCTGGGACTAGGCTTCGTCTGTGTGAGGTAAAGCAGCCCTATGTGTGATCTTCCAAAGCTGCATTGTAATTCAACTATCTAATCAAATGATTAAAAATAAAAAAAAGATTATTTGTACACCACGATTATTATGGCCTTTGGAGTTAACTGAAATAGGATTATTGAGCCATTACTGTGCAATTCCCAAAGCCACTGTATTATAATAATAATAATAGAAGAAAGAGATTGATTTCCTTCAAACCTAATTATGAATATTTGCTCAATGACCCAAGGACTGCTCTCATAGGAGAAGGACAATGATTAGGAAGAGATTTTGTTAATTAAACAGGCTTGAGAGAGACATGTCCCAGCAGGGAAATGTGCAGGCCTCATATGGTAAAAAAAAAAATCCCACTTAATGCACACTTCTACAACACACACACACACACACACACACACACACAGTGACCTAATTTTAAGTGTGGCTTGCATCCATATAGAAATATCTGTATAATTCTGGAAAAATTGTAGTTGGATTCCACACCCCACCATCTCTGGGACTAAACACCAGGCCGGCAGCACAACAAATGGTAAATAGTCATCATACAGTAAAACAACTCCTTCTATGGAAGATTTCATGGTTCCTGTCAGATGTCATGATAAACTTTGTTTGGTGTTCCTATGTCACATAGAGCTGAAGATATTTTAATAAAAACATAACCACTACCAACACAAATAATGACCAATATGAACAGAACCGTCCAGATTTTTTAATTGTAGATCTTAGGAATAATTTTAAAAAATGTTTCCGCCCCCTGAGGATAGTTTTCACTGATTAAACAAAAATCACCACCACAATATCCAGTATGCATTACATGAAAATGCCTAACAACCTTAGGCAAACCATACCACACTCAACCGGTCGTTAGTGCTGACATAGCATCTGAACTAACAGCTAATATATTCATCTGTCCAACTAGTTAAGAACAAGATCGTTTTTCTTCATTGAAGGCAAATTCAGTTAGAAAGTGTTGAATGTATAGTGCCTAGAAGTACAACAAGGAGGGCAAAACAGTTTGATACCATAAAAATAAACCACCAATGGAAGGTTGCATTGTACATCCAGGCAGTAACAGCACTATATTTCTCCTCCGAAGGCTTTGTACTAATGCAAATACATACACTTTCATACTGATTCCTGGGTAAGTTTCAGTTACAAGCTGGAAGTGGGTGTGGCTAAAATGTGCCTGAAGTGGGTATTTTTACTCACCACAAAAACCCATCGTATGATAAATGTTTTTAATGAATTAGGAGTTAAGTATATGCTACATTAGGAGTGGACCTTAGAACAGAAATGTAATATGCCAGCAGTCTAACATTCAACACCTCAAATTACTATAGTTACAGTTAAACAAGCTGAACTTTTTTCAATTTCTTACCAGAAATCTTCACAATTATGTTGTGTCCCATTTTTGTATAAATTCTTGTACATTAGGTTTATATAAAACCACTCAACCTCAGGCATAGACTAAACATGTATCATTTAAAAATCTGTATATGTGAATCATGTCACACAAGCACAGTCTATCACAACACACAGTTAAAAAGCCAAGCCTGAATATGTTGAACATCAGTGATTCAGGGGGACATATTCGCCCTCAAAATACCAAAAGAAGACACAACTCCCCCAAATCTACTCCAATTGCAGTATATCACGTTTATTCTGAAATAAAATAAATTGCTCCCAAAAGTTCCCTTTCCTTCAGTCATTAATGATAAAACTTCAACTTTTAATCTCCACAAATGTTAAGTGTGTGTGGCAAACTGAAAAAGAAGTATATTACTTGACCTGCGTGTAATTCAGACACTGGCGCTAGTTTCGGAAGCAGGATGTGAGTTATGTCAAGATTTGGTCTATTCTAATTGAATGCTGATTCATCTGTTAATGAAGTTAACACTGGATATGCCTTCAGAACAGCTAGATACAATAGAAAAGATGAGACTGACCTGTCGCCTTGAAAGTAATTACAAATGTCTGAATGGTTGAAGACTGGCTGGTACTATAAGAGCAATGGCACAGTTTTCCGAGAAACATTTACCCTTCGAGAAATGGCCTTGGATTCCCAAAGCTACCCTATCATGAATGGAAAATTACTACACATGCATACGGTAGCAAACATGTAATTTCACATTTCTTTTTAATGCAAAGACACCTTATCATTAGACTTCAGTAAGCTTAGATGCAGCTGTTTGCTGCACCATTTTACATGAACAATTAATTAACTGCTTATTCATTTATTCGTCTTCTGGCAGCTAGGGTCTGAGGATTTGCACTTGTTTTATCCTGGAACCAGTCATTTGACATTACTGCCATGTACATTAGTAAATATGCCAGTCAAATTGGGACAGCAGGCCAATAAACGAATTCAAGACCTGACAGGTATTCGAAGGGATTAATATGCTCAGTTGAGAAACAGCTGTGGAATGTCTTTCTTGAGATCTTGTTGCTTTGAGGTGAGGAAAACGCAATGGCCTTTATGATGCCTTACAATCAGTCAATCTGCCAATAATTATGCAAATTCTTAGACATTTATTCGTATTTTTTGCTTGGTCGACTTATTTCAAGATCTCTTACCAAGTAATGTTGCTTCACCCTTTTGGCGGATTGAGATCTGGGGAATTTGGAGACCAACACTCTTAAACTGTTCCTGAACAATTTTTGCAGTGTGACAGGATGCATCATTCTGCTGGAAGAAACCGCTACCATTTGGGAATACTATTGCCATGAAATGTGTACTTGGTCTTTAGCAATGCTGTCTCTGATGGCTTCTCATAATGTGTATATAGTGAATGCTCATTTGCCTGTTATGATGCTTTTGGCAGTAGACAGGGTTCAGCATGGACTGACTGCTCTGTGGCTACATGGGCACATACATAGGAAGCTGTGATTCACTCTGCATTAACTATTTGGAATGATTTGTGCTACAGTACAACCTTTCTGCTTGTCAGTTGTCCCTCCTCTGACCACTTCTGGTATGCACTGACCACTGCATTCCATTAACACCGCACAAGGCCCGTCGTTCTAGAGATCCTCTGACCAGTGCCCTAGCCATTACAATTTGGCACTTATCAAAGTTTTTCAGATTCTTGGGCTCATCCATTTTTCCTGCTTCCAACACATCAACTTTAAGAACTGACTATTCTCTTGCTGCCTTATAAATCAAACCCCTTGACAGATGCCATTGTAACAAGATAATCGCTGTTATTCACCTGTCAGTGGTTTTACTGTCATGCCTGATTGGTGTATAAGAATTGGATGTATAAAGACAAATAAGTAAACTATGGTAGTAGAATTACTCAAACTTTGTGTACTTTTATCCAGAGAAAATGTCATTGACAGATCTGTTTGCTTGCATAAGTGTATAATGTAAATGTATTTGCTCTTTTGTTGAAATACAGCAATCAAGCAGAGCCCCCAACAGAATAAAACAGTTTCATTAGATGAAGTGACAAAATAATGATCGCACAAATGAAAAGTATCAGAACAAAAGAGAAAAATATTATGGAGCAATGCTGATATCAAGGCCTTTAAAAACTTCTTGTAATATTTGTTAGATTATTATTGTAACTGTGACGTCTGTTGAACCTCCGCCTCACTTGGGGAGAAGTAGGTCCCCAGAGTATTAAGAGTAAGTATGTTCTGGAGACAGGTGCGCGAGTCTAAGAGAATGATCAGTCCAACTGTCTTTAATGAGAGAGTGATTGTCTGCATGGTGTGATTGGATGGGTGTGTGGTTAAAGCCTGGCTGAGCCAGAGAATCGATGCGTGTTCACCCAGCAACTACTTGGGAACTACATCTATGCTGGAGGGTTTGTGTGCTTGTGGAAACGGCCGAGAGACAGTGAGGAGAGGAGTGTCTCAGTAAGACGAAGGACGGCGAGAGATAAGGTCCATCACGCTCGGCGAGATAGAGTAGTGAGTGGCACGCACACTGACTCCAGGTGATATCCGCTGTTCCCTTCTCTCTCTCTCTCTCTCTCTCTATGTGCTCTCTTAGGAGTGAAACCTTACCACCCCAATCGCACTCGGGAGTGGACTATCACTAATAGGATTCAAGGCCAAGGTGTGCAGGAGCTTTCAGCAAATGTCTGTGTGTACATACCCTGCCATATCTGCAGACGTAGCAGTATTACGGAGTGACATGGTCCTCCCTGAGAGCGGACACTTCCTATCTTTCGTTAATGTCATGAGTTACTGGTCTTGAGGCTTGAGTTTGCTTTAAATAAATATCACCTTTCATATACATCGTGGTACCCCTGCTGTGTCTCCATCCCTCAGCAGCCATGACAATAACACAGTAGTATTTTCACAGTAGTATTTTTTTTGCTTATTGAAACCATTAGATTTAATATACACACATATGTGTGTATATATATATATATATATATATATATATATTAGTGCTGGGCCGTTAACGGCGCGAGATTCATATCGCGCGATAAAAAAAATATCACCGTTAAGTGCACCCCCCACCCCTCCACCCCCCGGACAGAGTGAGCTGTGTCTATACTACTCAAGCTATGATGAATTTCACCTTGATATTTCAGTGACTTGTGTGGTTCACGCACGTTTTAAACCTGTCTCCGCTGTTAACGCCAAGATTGAGATTAACGGCGTTAAAAAAATTAATCTATGCCCACCTCTAATATAGATATATATATATGTATGTATGTACATGCGTGTGTATATATATATATATATAAATATATATATGCATGTAATTTTTTCATATATATTATATTTATATATATTTTTTGTGAATGTTTTCAGTCTATGTCTTTCTCTCTGACAGTCTGTCTCTCTATTTTAATCTTTATCTCTCTTCCTCTCATCACTGTTTCTCTGTCTGCTCTGTCTGCACTAGTCTGTCGTTTTAATCTGCTTTAGCTGTGCATTGTAACAGAGCTTGATCTACTCAAACACACACATACACAAACATACGCACACACACACACACACACACACACACACACACACTCAGATAGCCAGCCACAGCTGGCTGTGGGACACATGAATCGCTTGACCTAATTGTGCACCCAAAAGCCTTACCAGATTGCTTCCTTGTTACTCGAGAACAAAAATTATGATATTTTTTTTCCTTTGAAATTGCAGTTTTTCTTTCTTTTACAGCAGGAACTCATTTGCCTTGCACACAAATATCTTCTGTTTTTGTTTTAATATCTAACATCGATGTTGTAAAATAAATTGGGTGAATCCCCACAGAGACACTGTCAATGTGTTGTTTTTAATACAAGCCAATATTGCTTTGCCTGATAAGGTGTAAATATAATTTTCAACACTGGTCTTTGTAAAACGGGCGAAGTTAAAGGGGGCATATAATGCAAAACTCACTGTAGTTATAAAGGGTCAGATCACTGACATGGCTCATTTTGAAAGGGACCAAAACTGTGAAGAATAAAACTGATGATATCTCTTTATGTGAAAGTGATTTTGTGCAAAGAACCAGAAAACGTTCTTTATCCAAGAGGAAACTGTCTTTAATAGTGTTTTAGTCACTTTATGATCCTTCATTCATTCAGTCCAACACAATCAGCCCATTTTATTATTTTTCAATCATTTTCTGCCCCATAGAACATACTAATGATCAATAACACCGTTTAGACTAAACATTTATGGCCCATTTATACCAAGTAAAAAGAAAAATGGACAATCTAAATTTTTTCTGTATATTTTTCTTATTTCGCTTGTTTCATGAAATTTTACTCAGTAACTGTTGCTTACCTCACAGGCATATATGTACGCAAGACATTTAAAAAATTTATTAACCCTTATAGTCACGTGTGAACACACCACACGTGACATTTAACCCCTTTACCAGGTGAAGCAGTGGGCTGCCGCCAATGAGGGTCGCCCGGGGAGCAGTGTGTGGGAAGGGTACCTTGCTCAAGGGTACCTCAGTGGTGACACTAGCAGTTGGCTCACATTTGACAATCAAAAATGTTTGACCATTGGAAAATTGTGTAAATTTGATATTTTGCCAAAAATATTCCTTTATTTCAGTACAACCTGATATTTGGATATAACTTCTCAAACATTCATGGAAACTATGGTTGTTGTTCTCAGGCTTCCGCAGTAGCTTAGTGGGATTTGTACTTGAATAGCTCCTAAAATGTCAAACAATCTATATTTTATTAATATTACTACATCATTTAACAAATTTTACTGTACCATGTCTTTATTGATCAATTGGTTGAATCCATAAAGATTATTGAAAAATGTAAAAGTGGGGGGTCCAGGAACTTACAGCTTTGAGATACTTGACCATCAAAACTAAATTCTGTTCACAGCATGGCCCAATGGACATCAGGTTCCATGCTGACCTTGTTAAAACCGCTAGGATTGAAAAGGGTTACAAAAACATTTCTAAAGAGTTCTAAAGAGGTAGAAATTCTTCATTTCAATTCTCTTCAGGAGTGGGCATCCTAAAACAGTAGTGCCAGGACATTTTACTGTATCCTCAAAGGAATGAAAGAGAGATCTCGAGTGACACAAGCATTTCAGGGGTCTACTTGAATCTGCATTTGGTGGACAAATTAAATGAAAGTCTTACACAATAGAATCTGGAGAGAACAAGACACTGCAGATCATCAACAAAAAAATCAGTGCTGTCCCAGCTGTGAAGCAAAGTGCAGGGGGGTGCAATGATATGAGCTGTTTTGCAGCCAGAGGGTGTGAGCAGCTTGCAGCTTGCATTGAGGCACCAAAACAAGTTGTATCAGGAAGGTCCACAGCAGAATGTGAGAGCATCTGTCTGTGATTTGAAATTTAAGACAGCAAGGATGTCAGACAACACTGTGAAAATAATGACAAGAAATTAAAAAACAGAGCAGAACAAATTTTACAACTCCATTACTGCAGTTTATTGGCATTTGACAAAATGTGGTTGAAAATGATTTGAAATAAGACATTGCATTGCATTACACTGACATTATATTAACATTTGTTTTTCCCGGTTTGGTTTCAGAGCTGTTAGGGTTTGTTATTTAATATCGCCAAATTCTTCCACCCAGAAACGTACTTGAGATGTGGCCTGCAAATCAGTAATTGTTGTTTCTTAGCAACCAGTGGTCAGTGGAATTATACAGGCATGTTGGCAAACCATCAAACATAACATCGCAGGGTAGAACACATTTCAACCAACCACGCTTGTGGTTAGAAGTAAATAATACATCAGAAATGTCCTCTAAGGGACCACGCTGGACACTGTTCACACAGTATTTATTTAATTATCAATCATTCTGTCCACACTGTTGTTTGTTGTGACGTTGTTTGTTATGGCACATTTTTTAAATGATAAGAAGCTCATGACTATGTTCAGTTAATGAAAAACTATTTAATTCAGCCTAAATTGGAAATTGTTCTATATTTTAATTAAATAATTATGGTAATTATGGTTTTGTTCAAATGAAATACTCTCTCCTTACACTGTCCCACTTCAAGAGTTTTAAGATTCACTGCAAAAATGCCAGTCCCAAAAATTATATTAATAATGAGATGTTTATTAACAATCGTTTTCATCTCTGCCTAAATATTAAAACGTGTGCAAACACAGCATTTTAAACATGATCTAGGCATTAAATATACTGTTTCTATTCAGAATGATAAGATTCAGGGAAGTCTTATTTATTAAGTTATTTATTAAATTAAGTATTTTCATTCTACTTTAAGATATTTAGAATTACATAACTAACCTCAATTTTATATTTTGATCAAACCATGGAAATTTTGCTTAGCCATTGGTAGATTGGTAGATAACCATCTCATTTTCAATACATTTTCTCTAGAATTTATCTGGTCAGAAAGAATCCAGCGGGACCCGACTATTCATCTCAGGTTCAGACATGTTTACGCAGATATTCACTGGACTTGGATACGATTCATATACTGATTTTCTTCAAATCTCCCACCTTTAATGAGAAATGAAAAAAGAAATTAACCTAACATGCTCAAACTTCTCAAATCAAATATACTATGCATCATACTTAGGGATGGGAATGGAGAATTAGTACTGTTTCCTAACTGGGCAAGATCAGATAAACAAATGGTGCTGCTATTGGTGTTTATGCAACACTGATGCATTCTAGCATAGCTGGCATATTTTTTAGGTTGATGCCAGATTGTGACAGGAACGGGGTTTTATTTCCCTCCATAAATGATTCTAGCATTTTCTGCTGAGATTGGCCCAACACTGTCACCTGGTATTGGATCAGTGCCATCCCTATTTAGAACACTAGACCAATGACATTTCTTGGTTGGAGCTAACTGAAATGTGCTCTGTGATGCGTTCTCTCAATTCTTGTTTGACCACACTGAAAACTGCATACACTCAGGGTAAGAGTTTGCCATCCTTTTCTTACCAAAAACATTTAGTGTGAAACCACACACTTACTTACATCCGTGAGATGGCTGCTGGCTACATACAGTAGCCCGGCTCCCCTGTGTAATGAAACTTTGATGATGCTTCCAGCAAAGACACTGGATCAGGCCTCAGTGATTGAGAAGGCAATGAGAAAGACATTTCTGTGTTCCTTCTTCTTGGGACACCAGACACCGTTTCCCTTCAGTCAGGCAGCAGCTCCATGACCTTGTACACCTAGTGTAATTAGGCAGACTCTCTGGCAGAAAGGATGAGCTTTTTAACAGTGACTGGTAACAGATCTTTTCTTGTCGGGAACTCCTACCGGCCAAGTAATACAGTTACATTCCTTCCTGAGAGGAGATTAATGACTAGGACATGCAATAATAATAATGATAAAATATAATAAGAGTTATTGGTATTATATATATATATTTTTTTTTAAACGTTGTACAGGCATCCCCACATCCCAGTCACCGATAATGTAATAACTACTTTCAAATACTTTTCTTTTTTTTATTATAAATTTTGAGTTTATCAAAACATCTAGGTGAATGTGGCACTTCTGTTTTGCTTGTGCATTTTGTCCATTCCAACAACAGCAAAACAACTTTATTTAACCCAGAGGATATATATGGTGACTGCCACAACACACACACACACACACACACACACACACACACACAAGACACCAGAATAATGTAAAAAAAAAAATTTAGTGAGATAAAATACAATAATAAAATAAAATAAATAAGTCTAATGTATGTCTAAATATAATCTAATAAAAATCAAAAATGAAATAAAGTAAAATCTGAACAAAATCCATGGAAAGAAAACAAACCACAATATGAAAATAATTCGTAATACTGCACATAAAATGTTGCAGTAATTAAGTGATTTAGCGTCATATAGAGGACAGCATACAGTATTGCACATAATAATGGATACCTGGTGAGAACTTTGCATGCACATCACAGCAAAATAGATAGTTTTTAAAACCTGTAATAAATACACAGAAAGGAGCAGAAGGCTATTGCACAGATTATTGTGTTGGTGTGTGATTGAGGGAGGAGTTGTAGAGTCTAATGGTAGTGGGAAGGAAGGATTTTCTGTGGCGTTCAGTGGAGCACTTTAAGCTTGTCGGTCTGTAGCTAAAGGTACTTCTCAGGACGCTCACCACACTGTGGAGTGGGTAATCTACACAAGTCTGGACAATGTCCTCCTTTCAGCCAGAGCTATCTAGTTCCTTACCCACCACAGAGTCAGCTTTCCTGATCAGTTTGTTCAGTCTCTTCCTGTCTGCCACTTTCATGCTACCACCCCAGCACACCACAGCATGGCCACAACAGACTCCTAGAACATTCACAACATGGTGTTGCAGACTCTAAAAGATCAGAGTCTATGCAGGAAGTACAGCCTACTTTGACCCCTCTTGTAAGTGGCCAGAGAGACTAGTCCAGTATATTGTCAATGTGTACACCCAGCCATCCTGTATTCTATGTCGTCCCCACCCTTGATACATCCGACAATTGCTGAGTCATCTGAGAATTTCTGCAGATGGCAGCCCTCTGTGTTATACAGGAAGTCAGATGTGTACAGGGTGAAGAGGAACAGTGACAGAACAGTTCCCTGAGGAGCTCCAGTGCTACACAACACCGTGTCAGACTTACATCCCTGTAGTTGCACGTAGTCAGGTAGTCCAAAATCCATGCGACTAGACGGGCATGCATCTGCATAGCAGACAGTTTGCTCCCCAGCCGGGCTAGCTGAATGGTGTTGAAGGCACTGAAGAATTCAAAGAAAGTAATCCTCAGGGATTAGACTCTAAATCAAACTCTTTTTCAAATTGTATTTGCCAGACATCCTTGTAGGACTTTTTTAATAATGTAAGTTTATAGTCATACACTCAAAGAAATAACTCATAGAATTTACTTAAAAAAAATTTAGTAACAATTTGCACTCAATTTTTTTGAGTAAATTTTAATGCTGAAATCGAGTGCAACTTACTTATTAGAATCA
>JBBPDB010100158.1:0-24070 GCA_037974465.1 Brachypetersius altus
ATATTTATATACAATGCGCTCAGGACTGGTTCAATTTTATTGTACATATATATGTATATATATATAGATATATACAGAACCTTATCATACCAGCATTCTCATTCTATCCCAAATACATTCCCTGGCTTTTTTCACACCATCATGGCAGATTGTTCTTGTTCATGTTCTTCAGTAGGTACAGGCTGAGCAAAATACCCAGGTTTGGTCACACAGTCCTGGCCACTCAGAAACACTGCCGCAATCTGTTATTGATCTGCTAACTGGGCTGCTCTTTCCTCTTTCCTATGGGATTACAGGGGAGGGGAGAGGAACATGGCAAGCAATGCTCAGCTTGCCATCCATTTTCTACACTTGTTACTTTCATTTTCTTTACTTATTATTTTGACACTGAGTGCTTCAAGGCATTCGAACATATGAGACAAGATGTGCTTAAAGGGTAGGAGGATGGAGACACGGGTGCATGAACAACCAAGTGATTTGAGGTTGGAAAGCTCTTAAAAGCCAAACCTGCTATTCATACTTGGTGATACTGTTACACTGTGTATAATAGTTATTTTATTCATACTGTTCATAGTGTTCATACTGTTTGCACAAATCTTAGGTTGCACAAAAGGAAACCATACTTATGCTTCTATTTATGCTTGGTTATACTATTATATAATGCATATACTGGTTGTATTGTCTATATATTGGTCACATTGTCTATACTGTTTGGACAAGTCTTTATGAATGTATACTCAGACTGCTATTTTCACCTCTCTCACCCCGATTTATACTGTTACACAATATACTGCACATTTTTTCAACTGTTGCACATTTTGTCTTACTTATAATAGTGAGCTGTGCATGCACTCAGGACTGTTACACCCGTGCTGTCTCGATCGCGTAGTCCCTCACCCGAGCACTAGGGGTAACTTAACTCGAGACAGGGTAAGTATGTATGTTGCGTGTGAGTGAGTGGTGAGGGGGGATCTGGCAACCTGAGGGCTGTCAGATCATCCAGCACAAGTCCACCTGAGTGTTGTTAAAGTGATAATGAAACTTAAGTGTCTGCGTCAAGTGATTGGTTAGAATGCATGGTGGTAGTCGTTGTGTGGACACCATGACTGTAGGCCATGAGGTGGCTGGGACGCTGGCTAAGGACATGAGACCGCGGGAGTCTGAGAGACTCCAATTTTAAGAATTCCAAGTTTGAAGCCGTATCCTCTATGCTGCTGTGCCGTAAGAGTGTTTTGCACAGAGGAAAGAGACTAACTGAGATTGTATTTTGCAGACTTCTGCTGGATAAGCACGCAGGGAGAAAAAGGAACCGTGTCTTCCTAATTCCCGCATTTGTGGCAGCCGGTCTCATGCACGCCGCCCCACACCGGAAGAAGGTGTAACTAGGACACTGCTTGCAGAGACACTTCAGGAAGTGAAGGAACCTTGTTTTGTTTACTATAATAACACAAGTTGAATAACACAAGTCAGTCCTTTTCAAAAATCCCAGCTACTGATTCAGGTCAAAATTTTATGATGAACGGTCAAAAAGAAAAAAGATTTCAAATTAAATGGTGTTAACTCCTATGAAGCAATTATAAAACAATTATAAATCCTGACCGAACAAAAACTTTTGTAGCTGAATGCCATCAGATCTGCACAACAATATTCCAGTAAAGCCTTTTCCAGCGAGAAACTTTTGAATGCATACAGTATATCATTGTCACTGTCAAATACAATTACCTGTAAGTTTTAAGGCCAAGTCATTTAAGTATCTTGTCATACAGCAATCAGTAAACCCAGGGTTCCTCCAGAACAACAGTACAACACAGAGAACAAAAAAAAGAATCACTGTCAGACTATACTAGTCTAGGCAGGACAGGACTACATAGAGTGCACAGAAAATAAGAGTTTAAGACAAACCAAGAGCAACCAAACAATAATACAGGACAAGACTAAATACAGCGCAGTCGACACGAGCACAAAAAGCTTCACTGTGACTGAATAGAGTTTATTTAACAGATACTGTTAAAAATATGCAAAAAAATATGCATAAGTGTGCAAAAATGCAAATATTTAGGTAGATAATAAATAAATAACTCTGATTCATTTATATACATTTATTTAGAGTTGGCGTTGTCCAAAAGTGTTTTTATCATTTCTTCATAATTTGCTTCCAGAGATCCAGGAACAGTTCTCCAGGCTTTCAAAGACTAATTTCCAGTCCAGTCCCTGAACCCTGACCAGTTTCAGAGAAATGTTTCTGTTGGTTAAGAGAGTGGTCCCCAACCTTTATTTCGTCACGGACCGGTTTAATATCAGAAGCTATATTCACGGCCCAGCCTTTAAGGAGTGGCAGATAAATATACGTATTTATACAAATAAATGATTCACATAAAATAGGGATATTTTAAAAATATAATAATGGGGTATCTTCAACATATAATAATAAATGTAAATCCAATGTGTACTCGCAGTTTTATTAACAGCATTTTCATAACAACGGGCCAACAACATAACATGGGTAAAATCCACAGTTTTTTATTTTTTTCTGTGCAGCCCGGGGGTTGGGGGCCACTGGGTTACGTATGAATCATTCAAGCAGAACAAAGAGCATCTAACTGAAGTCCTGAACCAGTGAAGAACCAGGAGCATGTAACAATCTGTCCTAGGCTTAGCCAAGGAGCAAATGTTATCATAGAATTCAGGTTCTTCACTGGTTCAGGACTTTAGGTTGACATCCTCCCACCAATACACCACATTCACACAAAATACAAAATGTAAATTGCTAATTTAATGAGTCCTATTTCAGTCCATTACTCCTGACGGAGGTCCACAAGGAAAGCAATTGTCTGTTAAATCCCACTTTGTTTGGGGTCCTCCGACTGTGAGATCCTTTGGTGAGAGAAGACGCTGGAGATCCAGTCAGAGTCCTCTCGACCACGCACCCAGGCAACCAGTGTGGCTCGTCACACATACAGGCAGGTTACTGGCAAAGAGAGAGAATAAAGAGAAAAGAAAAAAACAAAAAACCCTCCTGCATAATTTAACAGGAGTAGTGAGCATTAATACTCATGAGAATACTGAGATCCATTTAACCCGATAAACACATAGATTCTTAATACGTAAACATACATAAAAAGAACTCTACATAAACTTACATGCGTTTTTGGTAGGACATCACAGTATCCCGCATTCAGGTTTGGCTTAAGGGTGACGTGTCTCCGTAGCTGTTCGCCTAGCCGCTTTTATATGCTACTAAAAAGGATGCCAACAGCGCCACCGCTGGCCGGGAGCCCGTAACTATGGCGACGCCTGTTACAAGCAGATGATTCCAGATGGTGATCAGTATACTGGTGGTGCTGAATGCTGAGTGGGTGGAGCTTCTTTATCTAGTCTCCTTGTATCTTTAGACACTTTGCAGCCTGTCAGAAAAACATTTGTTCACATTTCATTTAGTCCAATCAAAATGCCAAAGATAAGACAGGATTTTTGCACAAAGGTGATTCAAAGCTAAATGAGATGTGGCTCAAGACTTTGGCATGGTACAAAATAATGTTTTTTACCACCTTGCAGACAAATAGTGTTATGAACGGAATAATGAAAACGCATAAAACTTTAGCTCCACGTCATAAATTACACTTTTTTTGTACCTGGAGGGAGTTGGGGTGGTGGGGTAGGGGCATGTCATGGGACCATATACCTCATAAACAAAGAATCTGGCTCTTGGTCTCAGCTCATTACTAAAATACAGCACAGGATCTAAGTGATAATCATATTGATTTGGCCTCAGTGTGGAAAGTCTGCTTCCCACACAGAAACTGACCTCATTCCGACGAGTGTATGACTGTTTGGAGGCAAGCGTCTGTGTCCCATTTGGAAAAAGCACGCTCAGACACACCAGGAAGTTCAACTTCTCCAAAGTGTCAAACCCATCCCGTCACCATGAGAACCAGCGATGTTGTAAACGCAGGGCCTGTCGGAGAGGCTGCTGAACTTCCGTCCCAGTTCTGGATGATTCCCAGAACCATATTGCTCCCGAAAGCCGTCCAGAAAGAGAAACACACATAAAGGCTCTTTTATACCCAAACAGCGTTTTGAGGCGTTTCCCCGTGTTTCAGTACTTAATTTGCTCCTCTAGGAAAAAAATGCAGAATGAATTCCCTCACCATGTTACAAAAGACATCCTCTCTGCTGTGTGTGTGTGTGTGTGTGTGTGTGTGTGCATTAGGAAATGTCCACACTCAAACCTGACAAGCTAATGGTCAGTGGATAATGGTGCCTTGGAGAGACTTCATAATGTGGATTCCAAGCTCCAAAAACATCACAATTTCTGTGTTCCTGAACACCAGGGAATACATCAGCCCACACTCAGACAAAGGGCACGGTTTTCATCCAGTTCTCCACACATACAAATGTAGTTAACCCTTAGAACACAAGCGGGTCATATCCGGTAAATTGTCATTGAATAGCAATACAGCTCTGTGGAAGTTGCCCCGGGTTGTGTGGATGCTTGAGGTGTCAGACATCCTGCTGAACTTTGTTTTGCATAGAATCAAAGTTACTGCAATTTAGAAAACATGTTATTTGTTTAAATCAGATTTTACCAGAGATGTTCACAAGTCATTTTTGCCAAGTCCAAGACAAGTCTCAAGTCTTTAGTCCCAAGTCTAAGTCTATGGGGTGCCGTTGGTAAAAACAGCTTAACAAATTTAGAGGTGTCATTTTTTTCATCATTTAGCGCCATTTTAACACAATTTTTACACATTTAGAGCTAAATATGTTAAAAAAAAACAAAATGTTGCTCTAAATCTAAATGTACCACTTTTACAAAAGACGAAATATGTTTATTGGCCATGCCCCGCAATTCCAATTGGCTGTTGCTTAGCAGGGGGCGGGACTGCGTGCTGTGATATGCCCTCACCAACATGGAGGATTTGCCTCCATGCAACTCCATGGATGGTTGCGGGACGAAAGTATTGGGACATGATGGCGAGGTGAATGGTTTTTGGAGAATAACCCCTGATCTACTGGGGCTAAAAATGCAAATGAGGGCTCGTTGGAAAGGTCTCCTGGAGATCTACTGAACTGTGGAGTTTGAAGAGTCTGAGTGCTTGCACTACGGAGACATCGTGCTTGGAGCGTGGGGGCTCAAACCTGGTGTGAAATTTGAAAAAAGTGCTTCCAGGTTGGCTACAGCCTGCCCTTGTGTGAAAACATCCAGAAAATATATATTTATTGCCACAAAATTGCAGAGGATATTTGTAGTTTCTGTGTTATTGTGGGAATTTCCACATAAAACTATGAGTTCGGTTCTCAAAAAAATCCAATCTAAAAAATTAAATCTAAATGTTAAATATGAGAAATATATCTCACACTCTAAATGTGAAACTCCACATTTAGACGGGACTTGGTGACCCCTTTCCAATGACCCCTCGAAAACCGTTATTAGTAATGGGATACCGGGGCGAGGTGAGCGGTTTTTGGGTTCACCCAGCCAATAGCTTCAGACGCAGAGTCCAGCTTTGAAAGCTGCTGCAAATTTTGCTAAATCCTCCCTTGGCTCTGGAGAACGTGCGGTTGTGTTTCAGTATGCCTTTGTTTTAAAAACATGTCACAATATGATCCTCAGTGAACAAAGGCAGAAGCTTCAACAGGCTACCAGAAACAGCCTCGGACTCCGACCCAGCCTCCTCATCTCACACTCTGTTCTCCAGGCCTGAAAGCCTGTGTGCTGGGACGACTGAGTCTTCTCTGCACCTGTCCGTGTGAAAATGTCATGTAAAAGTCTAAACAGCCCGAGGGAACGGCATGAAATGAGGGAATGGTGTGAAAATGAGCAGAGCTGCATGTAGTTATTCCCCAGCTGGGCCCTTATGAGGAGCAAAATACCAGCAAAGTCGCGGGGTACAATGGAGACGAGCGTTCATCTTCAGGGACACGAGACAGTAAACAAACATATAAAAATACTCCCGCATGGCTGGCAGAGCTGCTTCACTATGAAACATGATCATATGGTCTTAGGCTTGATCCAGAGTCAGTGAAGACAATTCTGGGACATTTTCAGAAAGTAATGACAAATTTTAATTACATTATTTAGCAGATGCTTTTTTCCATTCCCTACCTACAGGGGGCAGTCTCTCTGGGGCACTTGGTGTTAAGGTTCTTGATCTGGGATACTGAGGGTAGGATTCAAACCCATGACCTATTGGTCCAGCGACAAGTATCTTAACCTCTAGGCCACCACTACCCCCAATCAACACTAAAACTGAATTCATAATATAGTGTATTTAGTGCTAAGCATTTTCTGGGGGCTTGTATTTTTACCTTTATTTTGACTTACACAGTAATCCCCGTGGGGGGATTAGCAGGGGGCGGGGCTGCATGCTGTGATTATACCCTCACCAACATGGAGGATTTGCCTTAAATTATCTTAAATCTAAATGTTAAATATGAAAAATATATCTCTGACTCTAAATGTGAAACTCCATGGTTAGATGGGGCTCAGTGACCCCTTTCCAACGACTCGTCTAAAACCGATATTGGCTGAAAACAGCTCACCTTGGACAAAAGTAATGGGACACCGGGCGAGGTAAAAGGTTTTCGGGTCGATGGAACAAGTGTGAGATATAAATAAATAATTCCATGAAATGAACATGGTTTATGAGTTTTGACTCACGAGTCACAGCACCCGAGTCCGAATCAAGTCATTGAGGGAAGTCTAAAGTCAAGTCACTAGTCTTTGTTTGTCTCAGACTCGAGTCCCCATCTCTGTGTCTTAACACCCCATTTTTTGCCTGCACTGACACATCTATAGTCACTGTTACTTATATTGTACAGAAGTGATTCTAGTCCTATCTGGAGATTTTATAAAATAGCATGGAAAAAATGTAGATTCTCTACTGGTGTCCCATAAGGCTCTTCTGTTTTCTCTTCAAGCTCGTTCTCACGGTTATACAATATGCTACTCTGATGGTTCTTTCCTCCCAACCACTGGAAACTTAGGTTTCCAGTTGCATATCAGCATGTTTGGCTGACCTTTAATCAGGGATGGCATCCCACGAACTGCAGCCGAATCCTAGCAAGACTCGTTTCTAGAATTATTAATCTAAACAATGATCTTGCTGATATTTCCTTCAGGAACTCCTCGGACGTTCCATCAGAAGCTGTAGAAAGCAGAGTTAGTTCTCTTTAAGTTACAATGTATAACTGTAAAGAGTGCAAATTGAGATTTGGGCATACCTCACTATAGCAGCCCAGCCCAGCAAGGGGAATGACAGATAATAACTAGGAAAAAGAAAATTCCTGAAAATGTTTTAAATGGGCCAAGAAACACTCCATACCAAGCATAGTATTAGCATAGCATCTGCATAGCATTAGCATTAATAGCTTTAGCCTAGCACAAACATAGCATTAACATTAATATAGCATTAGCATAGCATTAGAATAAGTATATTGTTAGCATTAACATAGCTTTAACATTAACGTTGAATTACTATTAGCATAGCACGAACATTAGCACTGACATAGGGTTAATGTTAGCATTATCAAAGCGTTATCATTAGCACTGACATAGCATTAACATTAACATAGCATTAGAATTAGTATAGTGTTAGCATTAGCATTACCATAGTATTAGCATAGCATTCATTTCAAAGGGCAGGCCCATAATAACAGACAAATAATAATTATTTATATGACATAATAATATTAACCACTTTAATAAACAGTGTCACACACAAATGCCCATAAAGAACAAAAACATCTAAAAGTCTCTTAATTTAGGTTTTAGGAACAGACGGATAAATCCCGGGAGAATGTTCAGCCTGCAGGAAGCCAGCGAGGTGAGACTTGGTGGGTCTAATCGAGGGCACGAACCTGCACCATTCACGCTGGGAGAGTCTCCA
The DNA here is from genome assembly GCA_037974465.1 of Brachypetersius altus. NCBI lineage: Eukaryota > Metazoa > Chordata > Actinopteri > Characiformes > Alestidae > Brachypetersius > Brachypetersius altus. The sequence goes on from JBBPDB010100158.1 coordinate 7,887, forward strand.
TCATGACTAAAGATATTCAGCCGGCGTTTCTGTGGAGAGTGGCTTAACTAACTGTGCTTAAGGTCCCCAACATGGAACCCCCTTCCTGAACATCTGAGGAGAACACAAGGATTATAAAATCTTCTTAATTTAATTGATCTATCCTTTCATTTTTATTTCTTAATAATTTCTGTAAAGTGACCCTAAGTGTTGTGAAAGGCGCTTATAACAAAAATGTATTATTATTCTTATATTTGTTCTACATAAGAATACCTTCTCTGAGGGGACAACAAAGCATTTTTCTATGTTTCTCTTGAGAAGAGTGTTTGCAATATTCCATGAATATCAATTAAACTCAGCTGCGTTTGGCTTCAGCTGAACAACACAGAACTTTACAGCGAAGGCAAGGTGGAGAACTTTCCAAAAACATTCAACATCAATAAGATACTCAGTCATTTGAAGCCATGGACTAATTTATGAGTCCGCTAACGTTAGCACCTTCAGAGCTTTAACCTATCAAATATCTGATGGGTGCTCCTGGGTTCTGATGTAATCGCTGTTAGCGTGGGCTCACGAAGGGCAGTGTTTTCAATTTTGGACACAGACGTAAATTCAGGGCCTCATGGTAGCATGAATCTGGGAAAAGTAAGTCGGATGTTTTCCAATTCTTTGGTCTGTCCGGTTTTGTAGGACGCCAGCTTCAACAGACACACACGTGTTCTCAATGAAGAGATTTAGTCGGTCATTTGTTTATTTAAAGGGAATCCTTTGATGTGGCAGATGATATCTCATTCCAAACACTTTTCCAGTAAAAAAAAAAGAAAAAGAAAGAAAGTCATGTTACGTCTGTAATCAATACAAAGGAACATTTCCTGTAATGAGGAGGAACGCCTGCTGCATCACAGAACTGCAATCTCACTGACCTGAACATGTTTTGAGTTGCTGACATACATGGTTGCATTATTTATTGGTAACTTTCATTCACACACACATGCACAGAATTCACCTAATTGTATTTGACCATATGAATATTTAACCCAGACTACTTAGTATAGTTTTTCAAATTGTACTTATTTTAAAATGGAATACTGATGTCCACGAATGAGACGAAATCACACTTGGCGGGTTTTAAGGTTGGGAAAAATAGCAAGCCTCTATTTTTCTCGCAGTGTCAAAGCCAAACACACATGCTACATACATTTACATCATACAGTCGATGGCTATTTCATCAGCAGCTCCTCTCGAGTAGCTCCACCTTGTGGGTGTGTAGTCGATATTTATAGTACGGTAATTTCCCACTTTTCTTTGGGATTATGATCCAAGAGCACCAACGTATAGTGAAAAAACGCGTTGTTTTGGTTAAAAATGCTTAAAAATGCCTATTTTTATAGTGTAAACCCTAAATCTGCCCCCAAATCTGCTCCCAGAACACTTAATTTCATTTTAAAATAAACAATCAGAGTCAGAAAACTTTATTACTTAAAAAAAACTTTAGCATTAACGGTTAGCATTAGCAGCGTGCAAAGATTCGTACACAAAAGAAAGGCTGAAATAACTCTCTCTACCTACATGTTTAGACAAGGCACAGCTTACTAATACTAAATAAACTGAGATAACTGTTGAAAACGGGGGGTGTGTGGGTTAAAACACTAAAATATGAGGAAAAGACAAAGAGCAGTCATGCTACACTCAAAGAAATGACTCTGGGGTATAGTAATATATATTCCTTGAAAAATAGTAATTTTTACACTGTAGTATTAATTTTGGAGGAAACTCCATAAAGACAAAAAAAAATTACACAATTAATTTGTTTAATCAATTTTCTGAGTGGGACAAGTAAATCTTACAAGAGATTCTCAAATGTTATTTAAATGTATTTCTCTCAAGGCACTACACCTGAAAATACTAAGTAACCTTTATTTAGAAAAATTAGGTCTTCATTTGAACATGCACAGTCAGAAGGCATGTTGAGGCAACAGACAAGAAGTAGTTTGGAGTCGAAAGCGTGAATCGCCATTTTGGCAATACTACAGACAGATTTAAAAGTAAATTGGGCTCCTGTGTGCAATGGAGGCTTGCGTGCTAAATGTAGTAAACCAAGTCTCAAACAACAAAGCAGCCCTTAAAATATTGTGATGAGCCGGCAGGCAGAACTGGTTCCCATGAGCCTTTGCGGGCGGAGTGAGTGGCCTTTTGGCCGTTAAATTGTGTTTTGGGGATCAATTAAGGGGTGGAAGTAGATGTGTGTGACGTTTAATGTGTTTGTGTGTAAATTGTGTGTCATTCTGTATGCTGGAGCCATGTTTCGACAGTCACCCTCTCCAGGAGTGCTAGTGGTGTGGGTGGGGTGGCAGGCGAAACACAGATTTGTTGTCAGAAAAATCAGTGTGATACTGACTTTTGCCAGTTGGAGGATCAGTTCACGCTGTATTGTAGTACTGAAAGCTGTGAAGCTGACAAAATACAAGAAAGCTTGTGAAGACCCAGGGTGTCTTTACTTTCTCATTTTTCTCTAGTGTTCTATAGTGTCGCAGAATTAAGCATTGCAGACATAGGAGTTAATTAATATTAAATGAAGTGTTATTTCAACATGAAAATAATTCATAAACATTTAACATTTACTCAATATTTCTGAGTACATGTGACTGCTCATGTATATGTTAAGGTAAATTTTACTTGACTCTCATAAATAAGTTGCACTTGATTACAGCATTAAAATGTAAATTGTTACTAAGATTTTTTAAAGTAAATTCTATGAGTTATTTCTTTGAGTGTACACACATATATTTATAAATAAATACTTATAAATATAAATCTATATTATCCAAAGCGACTTCCATTCCCTACTACAGAGGTCTTACAACTTGGGGTCTTGCTCAGGAACCCAGTGGTGTTATGCTGCAGATAGGATTCTAATCCATGACCTCTTGGTCTAGAGACAACTATCCTACCCACTAGGCCACCCTTTCAACTCCGCCAGTCATTTTTCCCACTCTGGTTCTCAGTTATGAATGGCTGCAGCATCGCCGGGGTTCAATTTCATGACCTCTAGATGTTGGGGGTACATGCTTAGACAGAGTTGTTACTTAGATTTCTGTGTCTATAAATGTACTGCAAAGACCAACATCATGAGAACTGGTCAGCAGCGTATAGACACCTAAACATATTTGGCTCCCATAGACAAATCACAATGCCACAAGTAGCTCAAAATTGGCATTAAGTAGATCAATGTCTGCAAAAGAAACTGCATCAGCACGAGTCGGGGTCATAGATTGCGCTGAGGAGGCAAATCTCTGAGCCGCCGCTGCCCTGGGAGCAGCTGCATGTGAGCGAGCAGCAGCAGCAGTGGAGGTTATTATTAGTCCAGGTTAGTGTGTCAGAGTTATGCTAGCAGAGAGTGGAGAGTTTAGTGGGCCAGTGAATAGGAAAGCTCGTTCTGCAAGCACCTTTCTTTGTGGCTCAGTTTCAGCTGGAATTGTGATCTTCACATATTTGAACAATCCAAGGCATGCAAAGTGAGCTTAATTTGGCAAGGTTTTCTTCTTTAAACCATTTGTTTTCATTCAGACCCAGGCTTCAAAAGACCAAGGTACCAAGTAACTTCATTCTGGCCGTGCTTCATCCAATACAGCCTGCTGTAGAGAGATTGTGTTCTTGGCAAAGAAATACATTCTGCAATATTTCTGCACAATAAAGCAAAAGACAGCTGTGATCCCTCCCCAATACAGCTACTGCTAAACTCACTGTACTCTCTTTTCACAGTAAACAATACTGGTACAGCTACAGGTAATACAGCACCACGATGGCTCACACCTCCAGGGTTGGGGGTTCAAATCCAGGTCCTGGTCTTGTGTTGTGTGGAGTGCGTTTTCTCCGGTTTCTCCCACAGTCCAAAGATGTGTGCCAGGTGACTTGGGGATTCTAAAATGACCGTCGGTGTGAGTGAATGGTGTGTGTCCTCTGCGGTGGGCTGGTGACATGTCCTGGTCAAGTCCCTGCCATGTGCCCATAGACCCAGGGTACCCGTGACCCTAGTAAGAATTAAGCGGTTACAGTGAATGAATGTGTAACCATTTACTTATGCAGAAAAACTGAAAGCCATTCAAATTCTGTGGAATAACAGATCATAAAAATTCTTAATTTTTCATTTTACAATTCTGTTATTTACAAGGTGGTTAGTTTATCCTATTAAGCCCTTCTTACTCTTATGAGTTGTGTACACTTTCCTTTAGAACCAGAAAAAATGACTATGTACGTCTAGGTTTCTTTTCTTACTCAATAACATATGATATTATGCATGAGTGCAAGCACCAAATTTCATCATCTTTCAGATGTTACGCCCAGTTACATATGAGTAACGTCCTCTGCCAACCTTTGTGCTGTGACTCACACACAGTATTTCAAAATGAATCCTGTTGTTCTCAGGACAGAAGCTATTGTGTAGCTTATCTTATATTTCAGACTTACAAGCATTTATAACACTTCTTTTTCATAATGCTTATTTTGGCTCCTCTAAAAGTTCAAATGGCAAAATGTGTCTGTACTGTTTTTCCATTAAGCGCTCAGGTTGTTAGTGGCATCATAGTTGATCAACACTTGTAGGGCCAATTTCCCAGTCATAGATTAAATGGACTAGCAATACAGTGGTGAATCACCACTGGAATTCTTTGCTAGGCTAGGATTATGTTTCAAATGGGATTGAGAGACTAGTTCTTAGAGTCCGGAGTAGGCCTAAAAGACTAATGCCTTGTATACATTGTATGATGTTGGGCTGTTCCACATGTAGGATGACAACCATGAAACAATCATGTTGCTTACTTTGGTTGTGGCTCCTAAACAGTGGTCCTATTTTGTACTGTGAGAGAGGTTCAAAGATGGCCATCGTCACGGTGACCAAAGATAGCCTGCAATTATTTTCTGACAGGAAAAAAAATCAGGACGACCTCACAGTGTCTGTGCACACAGTGTTTTGTTTTTCTGTACTAACTTGGGTCGTAGTTTACAATTTAATCTGTATCATCGTACATCTACATACCTTCACACTCCCCATCCTACATCTACACACATTCACACATCATCATACATCTGCACACCTTCACACACATCATCATACATCTGCACACCTTCACACACACCATCACACACACTTTCATACATCTACACAATCTCATATACACCATCCTATAGCTACACACTTTCATACCCAGCATCGTACATACATACATGTGGTACTCGAGTTTATTAGATCCACGTCACACACTGCGATTTGTAATGATCTCATAAGAAATCACACAGTCTGTAGAAGGCATACATCAGCAGATTATGGTGCAATATAAGCAGAGCATGTCTGAGTTTATTATGTAACATATTACACCATTAGGGAAGGAGGTACTGCTGGGAACTGACTGCTTCAGCTGTCAGTCAGTAACCATTTACTCTGGAAGACTGTTTCAAATGCCGCTGTTTCAGGTAAACACTAATATGGGAGTGTTACAGCAAGTAAACACGGAAACAGGAGTTTTACAGATGATAAACACTATAACAGGAGTGTTACAGAGGATAAACACTAAATAGGAGTGTTATAGATGGTAATTACTGGAGCAGGAGTGTTACAGAGGGTAAACACTAAATAGGAGTATTATAGAGGGTAATTACTGGAGCAGGAGTGTTACAGAGCGTAAACACTAAAACAGGAGTGTTACAGAGGGTATACACTAAACCATGAGTGTTATAGAGGGTAAATAATAAATCAAGAGTGTTATAGAACGTAAACCCCGAAAAGCAGCGTTATAGAAGGTAAACACTGACAAGTGAGTGTTATAGAGGGTAACACTGAAAAAGACGATTATAGCAGGTAACAGGAGTGTTACAGCGTGTAAACACTGCTGGGACGATGTGTGTAGTGTCCTACCCTGTCCCACAGGCCACGTCCAGCACCCTGCTGCAGTTGTGCTGTTTGAGCAAACGCACCAGCCAGCTCCGGTACTCCTCCGTCCTCCTCCTGGTGTCTCCGATATACAGCTGCCAGACTTTAGCAGCTTTACCGTCCGCATACTGGTCCGGCAAGCCCACGGCACCCACGCCCAGGGACCGGGTCCGGTACACACTGTCCACCATGCTCACCACGGTGTGTGTGTGTGTGTGTGTGTGTGTGTCGTGTTTTGTCTGACCCAGTACCCCTCTCTCCTATCTGTTCTCTGGTCTGTCCATACGGAGATAGTCGCTATGCTGTTATTTATACGACACCGATACTGAAAGAGAAACTTTCCACCAATCACAAAAGAGAGTTTCCGCACGCCTACGTTTTGATTGGTTAAACAAATTGGTGACGCTACAGTGTTGTGTCAGCGTGTGTATTTCATCAGATTTTCGGCCCTCTTAGTTCTAATAACACCGTAACAATATAATAAAATATAAATTTGGATCAAATACGTAGACTTTAAAATGGAGTTGGTCCTCATTTGCAGCCATAACAGTTTCCACTCTTCTTGGAAGGCTTTCCACAAGATTTTGGAGTTTCCTTGGGAATTTGTGCCGATTCTTTCTGGAGAGCATGTATGAGGTCAGACACTGATGTTGGACCAGAAGCTCTGGCTCACAATCTCTATTCCAGTTCATCCCACAGGTGCTGGATGGGGTTGAGGTCAGGGCTCTGACCAAACTCCAGCCATGTCTTTATGGACCTCACTCATGTGTAAATGTCTTGGGATGCAGAAGCTTAAATATTGCCATTTACTGGAAGTAAGGGGCCACCTCAATTCAGTAATTAAGAGGTGTGTCCCAATACTTCTGTTTATTAAGGGTATTTAAAAGGGGTCTTAAAAGGGGATTATATAAAACTGAAGTTAGTCTGGTCCACCTTAATTAGTTAAAACTTTTAAGGTGGAACAGGAAATTTAAATAAACTGGGAAATAAGTCAGTTCAAATGTGCACCACAACATATATTCACATATATTCTTCTTAAACATAAACTAACCATATAAAGAAATAACTCTTAGTTATGCACCATTTTTGAGCATAAACTAAACTCACTATGTAAGTGTGTGTGTGTGTGTGTGTGTGTGTGTGTGTGTGTGTGCGTGTGTGTGTGTGCGTGTGTGTGTGTGTGTGTGCATGTGTGTTCTTTGAGAGAACCAAATGTCCTTATGGAAGGAATCCTGGAAAATCTATATTTTTGTAGGAAAAGCTAAGAAGCAGAGAAATTGTCTTTGAGATAATGAGGTTAGTGTTAGGCTTAGGTGTGGGTCAGAGTGAATACATATAAGGTGTGTATGAAGATGTGTAGATGTAGGATTGTACAAACCCAACCAGTCAAACGTTTTTGCACACACTGTGATTTTCTACTTTTGCATGTTGCTCACTTAAAATTTACAAAAAAATGGCACTCAATATTAACATATGACCACACAACCAGTTAATAAAATGTCAGACATGCACTGTTTCACATTTTTCAATGTTTTAAAGGAAACTTGTTTTGTTTGACATATTTTCAATCATAGTAATTCACTTAACAACTATTCAAAGCTTATTCAGAATACAAATCTGAAGATGGGTAAGTGCACTTCACTTTTAGTAACTGGGGTCATTAGGTGTTTGAAGTCTTTTAACTTCAGAAACCCTCACTCAGGTGACCTGACAAGGAGTGATCAGCTCCTGCCCTTTGTCTAAGAGACACTAGTCCAGGGCATGTCCATACTGATCCAGAGCCTTCTCAAAGCTTTCTCTGCTGCCACTGTAGCTCTGACAATGGGGCAACCGGTGATGCCCCAGAGGCTGTAGGCTATGCAGTTTTTTTTGTATAAAGCACTTGCCCCTGCTTCAGTTGGCATGCACTGTGCAAACCAAACCTATCTACGGCACTCCTCCACTTTTCATTTCCTCTCAATGGCCTCCTGTCAGTCATGTGTTGTTTGACTGACAGGTCATGTGCTTTTGGGTGAGGATTTGCATGTAGTCATTATTGTATGAAAGTGACTGCACATTTTAGTGGTCAAAGATGCTTAATCCGTTCAATGGTGCTGCAGATGAACTCAGTGATTACCTTCAGCACATGGTCATTGCACCAGCAATAATGGCCTTCTCCTATTGTTTTAGATTGGAAGGTTGTAGGTTTGAATCCCAGGACTGCCAGTGGCACCACTGAGGCACCCTTGAGCAATGTTCCGTCCCCACACACTGCTCCCCAGGAGCTACCTTGCTAGCTGACCACTGCTTCGCTCGGATGAATGAATTGAATTCAGAGAAAGATTTTCACACTGTTCACACTGTTTGCTGTTTGCTGTGCTATGCTATCCTGTGGTGAATGACTCTTATTTGCAGTTGTACACTTGTACACAAAGGTGAACTGAGTGCTGTTACCTCCTACTCCTCTGATTGGTGCTCTCCTGTCTGGGAGGAGGGTGAATTGAAGCCAATCTGTGAGATGAAACAGGTGGGAGCCAGACCAAGGGAACATAAAGTGACGTTCACTGAGGGACAATATTTGCCCAGTTTACTCACAGTTAAAGAAAGCATTGCATTAAACTGGTGTCCTGCTGAGAAAACATGCAATGCTTTGTCCTGCCAGAACTTCAGAAATTGTATTTGACTTACTCTCTTAAAAAATCAATGATCCTAATTGCTTCTTTAATTAGATGCCATGGTTCTAGGTACAAAACCTTTACCTCAAATAGACTCAGCTCATCAGGTAATTATTAAGTATTTATTGAGATCCAATGTGTTGAGAGTGGGACAGTGTGTCACCATGACTGTAGTTCACTGCGTTAAGAAATCAGAAGTGGTACTTCCAGGCATCACTTCAAAAACCTTTATTATTAAAGGAATAGTTTGGCAAAAAAAATAACATTGATGTAAACGTTTACCCCAAATTAATAAATCCTGGCATGTTTGGTGCCCACATTTGACTTTTACAGTCACCAAAACCTATCCTAGCCTGCACAAACCACATTTTAGAAATCAATGATTTTTGTTCAACATTATTTGTTTGTCTTATTTACCTCCCTAGTGCCTGCCTCATTTTCTTTATGGACATGGCTGAATATGCTGCTGGATGTACTGTTGCACCATAAGGTCACATGGAGGGTGTATGTTCATTTCTGCAGCATTTAGTACTGTACTGTAAATGGCTTAGATAACCTTAAAGCTCTTTTTGATTTGACTTGATCGCTTCGGTGGGAAAATGCAAGGCTAGCTGCTCAGCTGGTTGAGGCAGTATATGATTAATCCGAGTGACTTGGCAGGCTTTGTTTTGACTGGGTAAACGCCTACTTAAAACAACACTGAAGGGCACAGCTACTGCTGTTATTAACCTGATGCCAGTTCATGTCTGGTCATGCTCAATCTAAATATGTGTACCAGCCTCTTCACATTTATACAGTGTCATGGTGTGTAGAGACTATACAAATATAAAGTTAATTCTCCTTTACCAGATCTAAATAGTCTTGCAGTGCTTTTTGACCATTTTCCAAAGAGAAACTGTAGAAGAACAGGCTTTGCCCTTGAACCACATTCCTCCTCAGTAATCTGCTTTGTCCCCTTCTCCACCGCCCCTCTGCGTTCCATGACCTCAATGACTCCAGCAGGAGCACAGCATCTCTAAGACACAAAGTCTGGCCACACATCGCACTGTGCAGGACTGAAGGTCACATGAAATCTGATGAGAGAGCAGCTTCAGTGACAGCATTGGTAACTATTTAAGGTAACCTTTGCTAAAACAAACATCAAAATTAAATAAGAGAGTTAGAAGAATGTGTCTCAGGGGTTTTGCTTAATCGGAGTGGTCATATTTGGTATCACTGTCAGAACAAAGCCATGTCTCTCCTATTTTATAATCATCTTCTGCTACTTTTACATAATTTGAAAATACCAGGTTCTCTTCATATTATGTCAAAGCTTCATGGCAAATGGATCAATACAGATCTTGAATAACATCGCTTTACATTGACTTGCATTGAAAAATAATACTTTGTGTTGTACTGACAGCTACAATATACTACTACTACACGAGTGAAAAACAGATGAATGTCATTAAGTGAGTTTTCCTTAACAGTATGTTAGATTTTACCATATTTGCAGTTTAAAATTTACATTTACAGAATTCTGCTGATGCCCTTATCCAGAGCAACTTATAATCATTAGTTACAGGGACAGTCCCCCGGAGACAGTGAGGGTTAAGTGTCTTACTCAAGGACACAGTAGTAGAAAGTAGGGGTTTGAACCTGCTACTTTTTGTGCATCAGGTTCACAGGGAAGTGTCTTACCCTCTAGACTGCTGCCACCCTTTTGTTTTCAGGCTTTTAGGTGTGCAAAATAGCACCAATCCCTCAATCTCACTGACTTTTCCCTGTAGCAGCTGATCCAGCCTTAGCAAATTCAGCAAAGTGGATAAACCTCTTTGGCTTTGGACCTGTAAATCATTTAAACCAACAAACAGCTACTAACAGAATTAATCTGAAAGCTAAGGCTTGCTTCAGTTTGCTTTTAAAATCCCTGTTCAACCACATTTCACGTTTTCACATTCCACATTTCATCTGTAACTACCCAGAAGAACATGTATGTAGCTCCCTAGAAACTAAAAGCTGTATCAGTTTCATTGTACTTAATGAATAGTAGTTACCGAATAATAAGCAATAATAACTGAATAATAAGTCTTGAGGTTAATCATACATGAGGGGTAATCAGGGGTAAACACACGATTAAACTCTGCATGATTTTTTCCATCTGTCAGTCGTCCACAAAGTGTGAATAATGTAAGACACACAACCTGTTGACAAGCTGGTTTGTAATAAAAATGCAATTCCAGTCACACAAACAGTTTACAAGCCACCTCCCACTCGTATAGTAAAGTTTGTCTGTTCAGCCAGGCCTTGCAGGCTCTGAGAGGGGTGTGTTGTGTTTATGATTCCTCCTCCGGCCTTGAGGGCCGGATGGGACCGCGCACACACACTTGCCTAATCTGCACCTGCCCCTTGCTCAGAGCTCCCAGACAGGCCAAACAAGGCTGACCTTTGTCCTTTTCTCCCAACCGAAGTGACTCTAGAGTAGTCGAGTGTTTATGCACTGCAGAAGAAGTCTTATCTTGTAACCAAACTCACAAGGACAAGCGTATTTTTAAACTGGCTGTGTTATTGAAAAACTGAGGAATAGTGTCCCATTTTAAGCTGCATGTCCTTCATATATTTATACATTCTGGAAAGCATTTGTCTCGTTCACAGAAGTAAGCAAGCTACATTGTATGTCCAAATGTTTTGGCTCATTGTATAAAAAAAGCATTGCCAATAGGATGAGATGCTCTGGAACAAGAGTCTTTCCTGAGAATCCAGTTCCACACAAGGCTTTTTACACCAGCATATGCCCTTGGTGACCTTAGTGATTAGGCAGTTGCCTGTGATCAGAAGGCTGTGAATTTGAATCCCAAGACTACTGGGCACCAGTGTGTTACGCTTAAGCTAGGGGCCGTCACACATTGCTCCCCAGGGGCTGTGTTTATGGCTGCATGCAGCTTTACTTGGAGAAGAATATTGTGCTGTTCACATTGTGCTGTGCTGTGTTCACGTATGACAAAATGGTCACTTCACTTAGGCTCTTGCTTTTCTACGGAAGTGATACACCAATGAGCAGAGACATCATGAACACCCACTTAATACGTTTCTACATTCTGCCAAAACAGCCCTAACTTGCTGAGATCTGCAGAGACAATGTAAGATCTTTGAGGGTGTCGTGTGGTATCTTGCATCAAGGTGTTACTAACAGATACTTTAAGTCCTGTAAGTCGCAAGGTGGGGCTGCTGCAGATCACATTTGTTTTCCAGCATTCAGATGCTGGATCCCATTAAGATCTGGGGAATCTGGAGGCCAGCCAATTCCTTAACAATGTGTGTAGAGTGACAGGGCAAGAGAGTTGTCTGCCTTTGACACCTTTGCAATAAAGGGGTGTAAAACATGTATTCCTGGTCCCTTCTTCCTTTGCTCCAGGGTCCCATTCTGATACTGTGTGCCCATTACAAGTGATTAATCCGGTAAACAGCATTAAACGTTTGGTGAGTTCTACCACAGTCACCTTTTTGTTGATTTGGACCAGATGGAATATTCTTTGTAACTAGATTGCCTTTCAATGTGCAAATGCTTAATCTGATTACATGGTTGACAAACTGAATACACAAGGACCATACCGGATATTAAAGATGCTTTGGCATTGAAACCATTTCAAAATTCTGTATGAGTTCAGATGAGAAGCAGCCTATAAAAATAATAATGATAATAAAATAAAATTTAAGAGGAACAATAGTGGGATTACTTCTGCAATGACACTAATAATAATTATTAGCATCATTTGCTACATCTGTCAGTGTTCAGTATGCACAACTGAACTTCAGTTCAAAACTAACTTGCCTTAATTAGAAGGGATGCTTGGATGCTGATGGAAATTCGTTTAACATGTATTTTGTTTGCCTTCTTTTTCTGTTTACTAGTTTCTGCTAAACATCATCGCTGAACTCTAACCGCTGACTTTTGGTTAAAGGTTAAAACAAGATAAGTGGATGTTGTTTGTACTCCTGATATCAGTCTTTACAAATTGTAAATGAACTTGAATAATGACACCTTTTGTTCAGACACATTTACACACAGATGGAAGGTAAGTATAAAGTCGTTCAGGGAGGTATACACAGTGGGTAATCTGCTTTAGCAGAAAAAATCTTGATGGACTGCTACAAAGACAGCAGTATTTGAGGGTTCAGGTTGTCATAGAAACAAACAGCTCATCAAAAAAGTGAATAGCAAGCGAGGGTGCACAGTAAGCAGCAGCACCACAGCGCTATTGTAACGCTTGCCCTGTAAAAATAATGGCACGGGTGTATTGATCCTTTTGTTCCAGTCCTGCACATGCATTTTTGATTTTTTTTCCAGCACTCTGTTTTAAAGAACGTTCACTTTTGCTGATTAAAGAAAGTTTATGGGAATTGTATAGATGTGGATTAGTGCAGACCTTGCTTAGTGTTGATTATCAGCTATTTTAGGTGAGAGTAGATGTACATTCTTTATACAGAACATATTTCTGCCCATTATAATGCACAATTACTGTTAATTTATTGAATTTTATCATTTAAAAATTTGATTGGCTCAAACGTGTTTACAGGCAATAGACTGACAATATTAAAGTAGTTGATTGTCCCATTTACTCAGTTATATGGACCCAAATAACATTTCAAAGGCTTGTACTTTTAAGTATTTTTAATTCCCAGGACAAGGGATTTATTACAGTGGTGAAGTGATGTTCTCTATAGTCTATTTTTTTTGTCTAATCAGTTACATTTTATTGATTCACGTTTAGTTACTATTTACTTTTTCTTCTGGTAAATCTCTCTGTTATGTTGGTGAAAGCATCCGTGCGACTTAGGGACTGAGCACACCTGACATTTGAGGTGTCTAACTGAGAGTGCACTGAAAGAGTAGCAGACCTCAGTTTCTATGTTAATAAATGCTCGATGTACTATGTATTTTTTGACCTGCTACTTTTGTACTTCTAACGAAGTTTTTGTGTTTATTTGCTTGTTTGCGATGTACGTTTGCTGTAGCAAAAGTTAGTAACTGTAGCGAAAGTTTTTTTTTTTGTCATTTATGAGTCATCAACTATTCACTAAAGTACGAACTTTACCCACCTGTTAAATTCCCTTTATATTAACTGAGAGAACAGATGCAGGTGGCTGAACAGCGCCCCCTGGTGGAATATTCCGGGTAATTTCTGATCACGTGTTCAGTTGTTTGGCATGTAGTTGAGGAAAAACACTGACATAAAATACTGTCATATGAATGTAGCAAATGGAACGAACTATCAACGACAAGTATTGTCTATCGTTTTTCATTTTTGTGTATCACATATTTTTCCTATTTTTGTTTGTGACCAAAAGACCATAATAAATAAGTCAAAGTCAAAGTGAACTTAATAGTCATCTAAACCATATACAGAGAGACGAAATGGTCTAGCTCAAGATCGAGATTTGAGTGTGTGGACAGCTCTGTACAATACATACTATCCTATATATGTATATATACTATATACAAATATAGTAAAGTGCACCATGATTGAAAATAATGCAATGTTGTTGAGAATTGTGCAAAAAGTATAAACAGTATCAATCAGTATAACAGTATTACCAGTATAAATAGCAGTTGAGGTATGAATTCTTAAGTATGGATTCTTAAAGAGCCAGAAAATGTTAACTCAGCCAATGACTGTGAAAAAGCTAAATGCCAAAACCAGTCCATATTTGTTAAGGCAATGATTTAATTTAAACAAACTGGATGTGTAGTGCTCCTGCCTAGAAGAGGACACATGTTGATTTAACACAGTGAGGAGGTTGGTTAGACAGGCAAGCATTTTTCTGTAACGCAGGTCAAATTTTGTGTAGAATAATAGCACGCTCAAGATGGGTTTGGTGTAAAAGGCACGATGTTCACTCAAAAAGCACCTCATCCCCACTGTTAAGTATAGTGGAGGATCTATGATGATTTAGAGTTGTTTTTCTTCCCAAGTTCCTGGGGACCTTGTTAGGATACATGGTATTATGAACTGTATGAAGTATGAGAAGATTTTGAATGAAAACCCAGCTGTTTCTGCCAAAAAGCTAAAACTAGGTCATGGACGGATCTTCCAGCAGGACAATGATCCAAATATCCATCTAATCCATGCAAAATCGGTTTCAGTAATCACAGAATGAAACTTTTGTCATGGCCAGCCCAGGCCCCTGACCCAGGCCCTTCTGAAAACCCATGGAGTGAGCTGAAGAGGAAAGTCCAAAAGAGAGATGGAGGATTTGGAGGGATTCTGTATTGAAGAGCTGTCTACTGGCCATTATAGTAGAAGACTCATACTGTTATCCTGGCAAATTTGAGTGACACAAAGCACTAAAGATGGGGATGCCAATAACTCTGAGATATTTTTATAGGAAAAGAAATCTGTAAAATGTTTCAAATGTATTTAAATTAAAGTTTCAAAGGCTGAGATAAATTAGCCACAATCTCCTTACCATTTTTACCAATGTTTCTGTAGTAAAGACTAATTAAAAAATACAAAATCTTTCTGAAACGTCTTCAACTATCCACAAGGGGGCGTTATAACCTTTCAGAAAATTAGTGTAACAACAAAACTCATCCAAAGATCACGTTCACTATTCTCTTTTCAAAGCCCAGCAGTGTGCACTGACAATGTGCCAGTAAAAGTGCACATTAAGTACTACATATTATATTACTGAATTCCTTATATTTAAACTGTGCAGGTAAAGCAGCTTGCTGAATGGGTACATTTACACAGTCCAGTGGCATTATGTTGCCATCTACTGCACTGACACTTCAAAAGTTTCTCCTATCAGGCTTACATCATGTATCATTATGTATTGTATTTTTGAATGCTGAATGCTGCAAGTCCACTCGAGCTTGTCCTGGTATGCATTGCTCTCTGGCCACAGAGAGAGAGAGAGAGAGAGAGAGAAAGAGAGAGAGAGAGAGAGAGAGAGCAGAAATTGAGTAATGGCCTACCCCTGTATGCTCTCCTGTGTAAAACTAACCGACACCTGTTTTTCTCGCAATGAACTGTTACAGAGACACTGACTGGAAGGAAGTATTAAACAGGAATGCCAATTATAATTTCTAACAGACCAAAATGTGTATGTGGGTGTAACAGTCCTGCGAGGGCTGAGTCTGTGTTTAAGATTCTTTGTCACATACACAGTTATATAAGTACTTAATGTAGTGAAATGAGCCCCTGAAATGTCAATGAGAATGTGCAATGTAATTAAAGAGAAAAATAAAGTCTGGAACAAAGTAATAAAAATAAGTAGAAAAAACTGTAAACAAGTGTAAACAAAACTTACAAGTGTGTAAATGTAATAGAATGGAGTATGTAGAAATACATAACAGTTGGCTGATACAGTGAGGTAGAGAGACAGCTGAGATACAGTGAGGTAGAGAGGCAGTTGAGATACAGTGAGGTAGAGAGGCAGCTGAGATACAGTGAGGTAGAAAGGCAGCTGAGATATAGTGAGGGAGAGAGGCAGCTGAGATACCGTGAGGTAGAGAGGCAGCTGAGATACAGTGAGGTAGAGAGGCAGCTGAGATACAGTGAGGTAGAAAGGCAGTTGAGATACAGTGAGGTAGAGAGGCAGCTGAGATACAGTGAGGTAGAAAGGCAGCTGAGATATAGTGAGGG
>JBBPDB010100198.1:0-24053 GCA_037974465.1 Brachypetersius altus
GAAAAGCAGACGATAGGGAACAACACAAGAAGGAAACACACACACACACACACACACACACACACACACACACACACACACACACACACACACACACACACGGATAAATATTTTGGGTCGAGTAACATAAACATGTTAGGGACCTGTGGGATCTGGAGAGGGCTTTATCAACACCTAGGGATCATTCAGCCCCACACTTCATAAAGCTATTTCAGAACACCCACAGCCCACAGATCATTTATTCCTCCGGAGAGTCTGCGACGGAAACCCTCACAATGAGGCTCTGAGGCTCCGTTAACAATGACCCACGGCTGCAGTGGACCAGCAATGGGCCTGAAAACAAATCCAATCACCACCAACTTCACACACTACAGGACCAATAATAGCCATTCTGATCTGCTGCTTCCTGCTAAAGAACGGCTTCCTCTTCCTGTCCGTCACACGTGGAGGGTCTTAGGAGCTAAAAGGTCCAGTGGGTCCACTTTACAGCGGGGATCATGGCCTGCAAACCAGGACTGCAACCGACAATTACTGTCAATAAGCTACAACTCAGCTCAGTACTCAAAGTGTAAAGAAGCATCCCTACAGCGCACCTAAATGCAATCTTTTGTTTATACATTAAAATATGTATTTATAAATATGTCAATGGTCTTGCTCAGGTGCTGTATATTACATTGATTCTGGTTCGATTTTCCTGCAAAGCGGAGACAAGAAAATAAACACACACACAGACACACACACACACACAATTTAAAACATGTCTGGAGTATAATTATTTAGGATATATCCATATGTCTAAGATAAAACCTAATTTGTGTACAGCAATTACCTTTAATCATAGGTTCCTTCACAAACCAGCATTCATGGTTTAAAGTCAACCAGAAACAAAATGTGTCATGGAACACAACTCCATTCCAGACGCTCAGCCTGACACTCCATTCCACATATCCATAAAGACCCTTGATAAGTAGATCTAGCTCACCTGAGTTTTAGACACATGATTCTGGTACTTTGGGTATAAATACCACTGGTTGTGTCTCTTTGTAAACTGTTTCCAGTGGATTATCTGTCATTTAGAACCATGGTTTATATATTATATATCATTTTTGACCCATTTTTGCTGTTTTCTCAATCCTGATCCATGTCTCTCTTTTGGGCTGTTCTACTGGATTATTAATCTCGCTTTGTTTCTTGCTTCTCTTGAACTGCTCCTATAGTTTTGAACATTTGCTTGTCTCTTGTTTGTAATTTACAGCTCTTAAAAACAAACCAGTCTGTTTAGCTATGCCCCGCATTTGGGTCTGCATCGGTAGATTGTTACAAAACTAACCATTGATTACATTGTCATCCTAGTTCTTAATCACAATTAAATTAAATACTAAAATCTAACATACCCAATAGTTTTGAAAGACTAAATAGAAAAGACAGCAACGTACACAGTCACCGTCAACAAGTTTTGCATATTGATTTGCATATTGTGGCGCGTCATTATACTTTGGTCATCTGAGCCTTATTTGTATCTTATTTTAGAAAGAGGAGTTTAAAGGTTTCGCAAGTTGGTATATTTTATTATGACAAAGCAAGGCATCGCACCTCCTAAGGGTAAAGTTACTCTTTAAATCATGCAAATATAATAACTCATCTTTTCTCCACTGACTGAAAAGATCAAGTGAGGGAAAATAAGAGAGGGAGATCAAAAGAGAGAAAGAGAGAGAGAGGGAAAGAGAGAGAGGGGAGGAAGACAGAGAGGGGGCCAGAGTAAAAGGGGGGGGGGGGGTAAATATTTCCTTGCCCACCCCCTTCGCTCTCTCTCTCCTTCACATCCTCCTACTGTCCACCACTTGGCCTGATCCCAAAAGGAATGTTCTGAAATGTTCAGGGAGGAGGGGATTAAAAAAGCAGGAGATGTTTAAAACATTTCAAATTATTTGCCCTCTGAACTCTGATATGCCTTATCATCACGGAGACAGGGCGAGGGTACATTGGGGACTTTCCCAGGGCAGCTCAGATGATAAGGCTCTGCATCGTCCTGCTCAGACTTTCACTTGACTGATGGTGGAAAATGGTCCGTAATGTCAACAGAGCTGGACCTCAGAGAGGCACTTTCAATGACTCACAACAACCTGGACAAGGTGTCCACCTCGGACCTCACAGTTTCATCAGATTATGAATCATCAGGAACCGATTCATGTTGTGATAAACATTGTGTTTTCTCAGCATATGGTGGAGATCACAGCTGTCAAGCTTGCAGACTGGCCATAACAAACCCAATTACACAGAGTGCATTAGTCCCGTTTAACTGGATTTAGTGCAGTGCAGGTATGTGTAACACTTACACATTATGGTGATAGGTATGTCTCTTGGGAAAAAAGTACTGCACTGTTTTCCACATTATTTTTTCAATACTGCCCATCCCTAATTGTACAGTATGGACTGTTTCTTATGACTGCCCCACCCCGAAACGTTTTCAGCACAAGGGAAAGCTTTACTTTATTTGGAAATCAACATAAAGAGCTACGGGCACAGGGAAAAAAACGCATTTTTGTGTTTTGGTTTTTTAAAAAAAAAAAAGCCTATTTTTATAGTGTAAACCCTAAATACACACCCAAATATGCTCCCAGAACACTTTAATTTTTGTTGAGTAAAGTTTAAAATGAAATTGAAGTGTTTTGGGAGCATATTTGGGGCACTATAAAAAGTATATTTTACCAAATCACAAATTCACAGTTGTTCACTATACATAGTTGCTCTTGAAACGTAACCCTGTAACAGAACACTGAGCGTATATATGAACAGTGAACATTCTGTCATACGTGAACACACCACAGAACACAGGGTGAAATTCAACCTCTGCATTTAACACATTCACCAAGTGAAGCAGGGGGCAGCCAGGAACACAGCACCCGGGGAGCCGTGTGTGGGGACGGTATCTTGCTCAGGCTCAAGCTCAGGCGAATGCCCAAACCATTAGGCCACCAGCTGCCTATATATAGTTTTACCACAATCATTCTGGTAGGATTTAGAGTCATTTATTCAGGAAAAAATCGAAATATCCAAAATTCACCCAGTAGTGATTGTCTGTACACAATTGTCTGTGACAATAAAACCAGAGCGGCAAGTATCAGTAGACTCCCACATGAGAAATGTTCAGTCTATGAGTGAAGTTCTTCTCTGACAAGACACTTGCATGATTTCTGGCTCAGAACAAGCTTTTGTCTTTTTCCGCTTTGACAGTTTTGTTAAAGCTGTTAAACTGGAGGAAGGTTGATTCCACTTTCCCCACCCTGGACGGAGGAAATAGCGTGATCCATCTCCCCCTCCATGAAAAACAACGAGAGTGTAGAGCTGTTTAAGGAACAGCATAAAGAAGAACAAGAGCAGAACAGAGAAGTGAGCGTTCCTCTTCTATACTTACTATCGATCAATGCTGAATTATACTAAAGTAAATCAAGAAAACGGGGGAACAAAAGTTCGTAATACTTCTGCGCAGTTTTGGCTTTTCCCTGCTCTTTTAAAGTACTAGTATTGAGAAGCAGATATACATAAAGTAATTTGAAGGCATCTTAATGAAACACAATATGTATCACAATATTTTGGGCTACAGATTGTTTTCTAATATATAAAACGAAAAACAGGGAAATACTCAAGATAGCTCCATGCGAAATGCTTCCCAGGGCAGCAGCCCTAACTTGTAGTTAAGTTTTCTAATATAAAAAGAAAACATAGCTATAAGCTATAAGGCTGTGTGATATTCTAAAACATCATTGTAAGGTGTTCTACTAGATTAGGGTTAGAGGATAGGCTTCACTCCTTGTTTAAACAAAGCCTAACAAACATGACAAAATCAGATTTTTTCTTAAAAACACACCAGAAATATTTTAAAAAGCATTTGATTTCCATGTATTTATTATTTAGGTATTTTTAATAATATTCTGAGGCTCCCAGTAGATGAAACACACTACACAGTGTGTGTTAAGTGCACGAAATACGTTTAAAAAACTGCTTGGCTCTTTGATGGATCTCGAGTTTGTTATCTATGAAATGCATTGCTGAAAAGTCTGAATCAAACTGTGACTGTTTGAGCTTGGCTTTCAGTACTTTAAGGCGCCAGGTTCTGTCGGCACCTCTAATGAAATCAATAATTAAAGAGCATGTGACTATTTTGGCCTTTGTAGAGTGGACATTTGAAACGTTACACGCGTTTCACCTGAAGCCATAACAGACGTTAACATATGCGAGATCCCTTGAACTTCTATAAAGAATAAAAACAATGTTTGTCACATCCTTTGCAGACTGAAATGTGACTGGTTGATTTCGTCACTACCTAATTATATCAATAATAATCTTTCCAGCCTCTGAAGACCTAGCTGTGTCTGTCTGTTTACACAGAAGGTTGAAGGTTCCTGATTACATGATGTTCTGTTTCAAACGTTTTAGCACTGCATCTCCAGCCAAAACTTCTTAATGATCCAAGAACAGTATCATTTGTGCAGAGCCTAAATACAACAAGCATGATAAAAAAAACATGTTCTATTAAAATACAACAACGTGCAACAAAAAAAAAAAGACATTCTGTCCCTAAAACCGTGTGGTTACAGTTGTCTTCACTGCTACAGTATGGCAGCTGTGCAGTATGTATGACTGCACTACTGCTATAAATATTACTAAAAGGGAACGTGAACTTCATAGTATGCCAGGATCACTATATAACAGTATTAAAGGATATTTCACCCAATTATTGGTTAACTTAAATTATAATCATTTTATTTACCTTTTAGATAGATATAATAAGGAACAGCAACAATAATGAAATAAGGTGAGGGCACAAGTACTCGGCCTTCTTACTATAATGCCGTTTTAATTTAATGCTTCGCTTGTTTACAGGCTCTCTCTTCAGCTGGTCTGAATCTCTTTGATGAATCATGATATAGATCAGGGTTTTCTGTTTACACTGATGATGCCTGAAATATACAAAGGAGAACATAACGCATAATTTACCAGTCATGATGCGATGATAATTGTAGATTTTATCACTGCAGTTTTTTCATCATACAGTCCAGCTTCATTTCAAACCGGCTTACTTTATACTGGCCTCAGGGAGCTCAAAGCAGAGAACTCATTTCGTGGGAGACTATAATGTAGAGTTGGATTTCAGAAGTCTAGCAGAAACCACAAGCCTGACCAGACAGTTTGCTTTAGGCTTGGATGGTTATATAAGTGAAGCTACTCATAAAGACTTGGCAACCAAACCTGCAGTCACCTCAGTCACAGAGTGCCTTTATTAGAGCCGTAGATGTGTGGAGACTGAGGCCTGCTCTCTGTCGCAGCTGCGTCTCCGAGAGTCAGCATGTTTACAGAGCCGGGCCTGCTGGGATGAAGGACGCAGAGGCCCTGCCAAGGCCAGCCTTAAGCACTGCGCCTGAACCAGACTGAACTCCCAGCACAGCAGGGGTCCGCGCTCCAGCTGATCTCCCAAACCACGTCCAAAACCAAGTGTAAGAGTAAATGGAGATTTCTAAACAAACTACAAACAAAGAGAAGGGGTTGACCTCTTCTCGGCTCTAGGCCGCTGCCCCGCAGCGACACTGTGGCGAATTCTTGCTCCGTCTTACTGCAGACAGCTTAGAGTTAAAGCACAACTATGAAAACACAAATTCCATTCCAGTATTAAACTGTTCAGGCAGCAGAAACCAACTGCGAGTGTGAAAACGCATCATAAGCGATTTTAGATAAACTTAAAGACGCCCTCATGATACACAGTATGTCTCATTATATATTTTGCAATTTTCTGATTTTACTCAAATCAAATCAGTATTTTCTAGTGCTACTAAATAATTACTGTCATTTATTCCAGTTATATTGTGCTATCATGGTGTTAGAGGATAAGCTTCACACTATGCTGAAACAAAGTCTTACAAAACTGACAAAACTTGTTTTGGACTGGTCTGATATTTGCCTTTTGTGGCTGTATAAACTGAATACTGTATAAACAGCTCCTTCACTGCATATATTTAAAAGTAATTCATAATAGGAAATCGAACAATTGTGAGGAATTTAGAAATGTCATGATGAACTGAATCGCTTTCAAAGAATCCTAATCGAATCGTTGTTCCCTCATCAGCAACATTTCATTTTCTGTCTTTTAACTCCAGAACTTCAGCACTGAAAGTGGTGCGAAACCGGTTTTCGGGCATTAGCCGTGTCATGGCTAAACAAACACTGTGCCACAAGCAAGGCTTGTTTAAGAGTCTCCATCATGACACATACCCACACTCCTACTGACACATTATGTAAGGTTTTGATATCTTTCTGATGGAACAGTTATGTACAGTGTACTGGTTAGTAATGGATATGTGATTCATTATAAACTACGAGCTTAGAAATGGTCTTTTTTTCCACTTAACACACAAGCTGACTGTCTTGTGACCACCAGTAAGTCGATAAGCCTCTAATTAGAAGATATTTCAACATATTGTACATTTTCTAACGGCCCTATTGTCCCTTCATGTGGTCATTTTACACATGCAGATACCAGAGTAAAGAGTTTCCTTTACTCTGACCTTTTTAAGTTTAGAGCTTTAATGATCTGTCCCTTTCAAACTGTATTGATCCTAGAGGAAACTGCATACGTTTCAACTGCACCGACACACAGAGACAAGAACAATATACAACATAAAGACTAAATACAGCCATTAAAACTCTGCAGAAATATGAAATACACTATGGTATATACACAAATGCTGGGGTACTAGTAACATGGTTGTTCACTATACCGAGTATGTTTGGCCTTTTAGACAGAACTGAAAAGGGAATTACATTTACAGTGATACATGTACATAATGCGATGTATTTCTACAGCTCATCCAATACTTTTACTCAGGTACATTTGTAAGGAAAGTCATTGTGCTCGGTTAGTTCCATTTCCTTTCTTCGCACTGAGTTCCCAATTTACTTTATTAGGAATCGTTTCATTCTGTTCTCCTGCTTCTATGTTGGTCATTTTGTTGTTTTTTCCATTTTTCACCATTTTATTTTTGGAGCTTTTTATTTTATTTTGAGAAAAACAGTGCCTAACAGACTCCAGGTCTTTTACTGATAGATGCTGGGTGTACTGTTTCATTCCTGGACCTGGTACTTATCTCCTTTACCGTCTTTAAGACATCATTTTACTGCACTAACAGCACAAGTTGAGAAGCTTTTCTGCTTGACTAGAGTCAAAGGGAAATGATAAACTGATTTTTCCATTTAAATCAATCAGCTTGGTTGTGATACATTTACTGGCTCGGTAGTCGTGAATGGAATAAGGAGTCTCAAATGTCTACACATACAGTAATTTTATTTACTAAACCAAATCCCCAGTGACACCACAGATGTCTTTTGAGCCTTTTATATCTTATTTTTTTTCTTTGGTACTATTTTGCCCAATAACTGCCTTCGTGTACCACTCCACCCTGCAGAGAAGTTGTAAGCACATTTTTCAAGACTTCAAGAGTTCAGATAGCACAGTCAGCACTGAACAAAGATGTTTTTGTCCTGGATGTGGAAACATGTTTAGGCCAAAAGCCATTTCTTAGCATATTTGAGACCATTTTGATGATTAACTTTGTAAAGGAGCTCATTTAACACTCCGACAGACTTCCTTGGCAGTCAATTTTGTTTTTGTTTTTGTTTTTTAACCTACTTTAAGCGTGAACATTTTTTATTTTTAATTAAGTAAAAAAGGCAAATATATTTTAGGCCCAAAACAAGGTCTGAGGCTTCAGGCACTTAGTGAACTGCAGAAGCCTGGTTCCATTCACCAGCACTGTGATCAATACTGTCTCTCTCTGTTTCTCTGGAATGCAGCAACAGACAGCAAAACACTCCGGAGGCTTTGTTAATAATGCAATTCTGTATTCATTGAGAAAGCTTTGAAAATAAGAGGAGTTCCCCTTTAAAGCGTTGTAACGTAAAGTGCCGCAGAGCATCTCATCCAGAACCCTGAGAGCCCAAAAAAGCCATTTTTGTATGAATCCTGAACCCACCTTCCCTCGGTGCTCCTGCTGCCAGCACACCTCGTCCTCCTCCGACGCCTCATCCACCAAAACTTTGCTCTTGCTCTTCTTGAACATGATGGCGGACCGAAAGCTCCCACGAACGAAAAAAAAGCAACAAAAACAAACGAACAATCTTGTTTCAGAAACACAGGGAGGGATGGTTGCAATCAAACACAGCTAGACTAACATTTCCCCCAATCTCCAGCTCGACCCTCCCTCGTTCTCCTTCTCTGCTCCCCGGTCTGTGTGGTCTGAGCTGGGTGAAGCACCTGGAGCCTCGCTCCGCCCCCGCCTCCCCCGGATCACGCTGCAGCCAGCCAGCCAGTCGCCTCGCTCGGACACAGCTCCTGTGGGGGCCGCCCCTGTCCCGACCCTCCTACCTGCACACGCAGACCCCTCTCCCTGCTGATGCTGCCAAATTAGCCATGGGCTGTTTACAAAAATAAACAAATAATACAAGAATAAATAAATCAATAATAAAATTAAGTAAAACTAAAGTGTTGATTTAATGATCAGTTGTTCCCTTGCACCCGAAGAAGGCAAGATCATACAGTTAAAAGATAACGTTAGCTAATAAATCATTCTTCTATTCGATAATAGCTAATAAAATACCTTTCTCTTATATTCTCTTAGCTACTAAAATCCTCATGTTGGCTACTAAAATAGTCTTCTATATTAGACAATAAAATAATCTTCTATTAGATAATAGCTAATAAAATACAATTCTCTTAGTTAATAAAACATTATTTTATTTGCTATAAAATTACTTTATGAGACAATAAAAAAGCCTTCTAGATATTAAAATAACTTTCTGCTAGCTAAGAATACCCTTCTACTAGCAAATTAAACACCTTTCTGGTAGATAATAAAACATCCTTTTATTGGATACTGAAATAGTCTTCTATTAGCTGCTAAAATAACCTGCTACTAGATAATAAAACAGTGTTCTATGAGATATAACTGTCCATCGGCTAAAAATGTCTTTTTTTAGTAAGTCTCTTATAATAGCAACTAAAAGAGGCTTATATTTGCTACTACAACAGCCTCTAAAATAACCTTCTAGATGATGTCCTGTTAGCTAGTAAAACAACTACATGTTAGCTACCAAAATAACCTGTTAACTACTAAAATAGCTTTCTATAAGTTATGTGAAAATTTATGAGACAGTTGCTAACATTGCTATCAATAAATGAAAATCATCATTATTCAAACTGCAAACTGGGGACCCCTAGCTTCTATTCGCTGCCAGAAATGTTAGCACTAAGGGTCAAACTACTTCTTTAAGCGTTTAACCTAATAAATAGATAATAAATTATCTTGAAAGGTTCCACCGGACTGTTAGACCAAAAACAGAACAGCATGATCATCTTTAGCTCCTAAGCTGATAGATGACTGATGCTTTCTGAAGCTCCAGCACTATTCTTCTTGTAATTCTTTTTGAGTTTTTAATTCTTCATAGAATCAGAACTCCAATGTGTGTGCAATGCTAGGCTCCTCCACCTCTGCAGATCCTGCAGATACATGAACGGGGCAGACAAGCTGCTTCTTAGTCTCTGTAAATAAGGGCCATAGTGGGAAGTTTTGTGTATGTCAGCCCATTTCATCACGTCTGTCTGGACAGATTTCAGTGTGTATGATCGGGAACACCTTAGGTTTTAAAGTCATTTGCATTTGAGACATTTAGGAGAGGTGCTGTCATGTTCCACTGCTTTTCTAAGCCTCAGGCCTCCCTTGGCAGATCATTAACTGTTGCTCACAATGGCATAAACATTTTTCAGCGCGTCTAGATAAACAGAGTGCTGCCAGAGCTGCCGGCTGGCAGGACAAGCTGACACATGGCCTAGTCGAACACTCGAGAGTTAACTGCCCCAAGACTGGTGCACTGTCACACCTACAGGATCTCTCTGCTTAAAGGAGTCTTTCAGTGAAAAATCCAATATACACAGCTCTCCCCATTATAATGTATTTGATTAACCAGGACGTCCTGGTTAATGAAATACATTACAATAGACTTTTAGCTACAAGGTCAATGATGCAAGCAAGTAAGGCAGTTGGAATCATATAAACTGCCTCAATGATCACAATGATCATATCTATCTACACACACACACACACACACACACACACACACACACACACACATACACACATATAAATATGTATTCACAATAATATTACTAGCTCACAAAATATCTACTGCTTTTTACTAAACATTAGAAGGTGACATTGTCATAGGTGCCTAAGACTTTTCAGAGTAATGTAAATGTGAAGCTCGATGTCCGATACCGATACAGATACCATAAACTTGAGTAGCTTTCAGTACTGAGACCAACCTGATACAACCCTAAACAAACAAGCTGTTAATAATAGATTTGTATGGGTGCACTTTACTTACCCTGTGGTTAACTATGTACTGAATATAGAGCCATTTCACAGCCTTTCTGCTGATCTCTGTTACTCGTATCCCGACACATCTGTTTTACGAGTTTTAGTAATGCTGATAGTTCAGGCTTTTTCCGGTGAATGAACATCAATCAAAACACATAACAAAACACAACGTATGTATGTGTGTATGTATGTCTGCATATATTTATTTAATTACGTTTTTAGTTGCCAATATGTTTAATTATTTCTACGTAGCATACACTCTGGTCCTGAATTTACTCAATAATGCATGTGTTGTCATGCAGGCTAGTGTTTCAGCATGAAGAATGACCCTTAAAGGCTTCTCAGATCTTCTGCTCCAGAAGGGATGTGTAAGGTCATCCTTGTTCATGGTTTTCTGGTGTTATCTGTAAACAGAGCGGATGGTGGCCTGTCCAGGACATTCTGTCAGTGTCAAGTGAACACGAGCATGATAAGAATCTGAGAGCAGTCAGAAGGGTTTCTCAGAAACAGAAATATCTCAGAAGAACAGTTATGGTGGTGGTGGGGGATGAGACATGTGTCCGATTATCGCACCACCATGTTTACATTGAGCGTCCTCCGCCTCATTGAATCAAACACACTCCGAATGGTGCATTTATGCGTCAGACGTTTATCTACAGACAGCAGAAAGACGATATGAGAAAACAAGATTGAGAAGCAACATGATCAAGGCCAGCAAACACCTTAGGTAAGTATAGGTTAAATATAAAGACCAATAGCATGGAAAGAACAAATTGTTCCCTAAAACACTTCCAGGGTGTATATTATCAGTATTTAAAGCATGCTATTTCCTCCCTGACCCTAATCATTATTTTTTTTCATGTCATGAAAACATGCACTCACATGTATCTGAGTTTTCAGCCTTTGACAGTTTTAGTCTGTCCATTTCTGTGAAGTTATAAAAAGCGTTTCAGAGTTCAGTTTGTTTCAGGCACAAAACAGGAAAGTGAATCAGAACAGGTTTAATTTACATATTTGAGTCTTAAAGGCAAAAGACAAAAGTATACAACCCTAAACCCCTAAAGTAAAAAAAAAAAAAATATATATATATATATATATACCTTTACACCAATAAGAACTTTTTTGTTATGGAATCAACAGAGCATTGGTAACTTTTATGTGCCTTAGCAGTCGTGGTCTTCCGCCCCATGGCCGAGTTGTTGTTCCTAAACACTTGCCAATAATACCACTTACAGTTGTCTGTGGAATATCCAGCAGGGATGAAATCTCAAGAACCATCTTATTGCAAAGGTAGCATCCTATCACTGTGCCAGACTTGAGTCACTGAGCTCTATTTAGAATGATTCACAAATGTTTATAAATGGAGACTGCATGGCTAGGTTGCCTCTGTTTTGAAAGCATTCTCGTGGCTGTTTCTTTCTCTGATATTAACCAATAGGCCAATTAATCACTGCTGATTGACCAAAAGGCCCATTTTAATCGTTTTTGTGTCAAGAAGTCATGTCTTTAATAATTTTATACATGTTTCAGGGTCTGCTTTATGTCCTCAAAGCAATAAGCTACCCAACTTTTGTGTTAATCTCAAAAGCATTCCAACCATTCTTTAGACCTGGTGAGCTGATCCCTCAATGAGATGCAGATTGCCTCCAATATTTCACTCTATTGAAGTCCACTTACCTTGGCTCACTGCCACTTGATTGCTCTGGTGAAGTGTGAACTCCGGTGGCTGAGATTTGCATCTGAAGGTAAATAGGTATCATAAACACTTACGCATAGTAACACAGAAAAGCTTTGAGTCGTTTGACTGAAAAGGCTTCAGGTAGAAAGGGAAAAAAGATTAAAGGGCCTGTATTTTTCTTGTATTTTAGTTTTTGCCCCTGACGATTGTGTTGGCTTATGTATCAAACATTGTTCATTTTTTCAGAATCAGAAAACTTTATCCTGGAGGAAATTGTTTATTGACAATTTGACAAATTATGTTGGCCCATGTATGGACTGTTTGGACTGAAGAGCAGATGTAACTTTTTGAAACCATAACATTGTTTATAAACTGCTTGAATTTAAAAAATGGAGGAACATTCCATGATTTGGCCCCTTTCTTTTAACAAAAACCTTATCATTCTCCACACCCACGCTGGCAGAAACTCTCGGTGAGATCTCTGTATGCTGACTCATCCTGAAAGAGTACACACACACACACACACACACACACACACTCTCTCTCTTCCTTTGCTCACACAGAGACACACATGAACACACACTGCTGGAAGACATAGAAAACCTTCACTGAGGGCAACAGCATATCACCTTTCAGTGACATTCACTTTGGTCTGAGCTGCTCACGCAGTAACAAGGACATGCACAAAGAAACACATTTAGGAGGGTCTATTGATATTGTGTGTGTCTTATGGGCATTCTTAAATATCTATAGGCCTGTGTGTGTGTGTGTGTGTGTGTGTGTGTGTTATGACTGGCTAGTTCTGGTCAGGATTTGTCCAGCTTAGACATCTGGGTCACACAGTTGACAACGGACTGAACTCTACAGGTGACCGTCTGGAAGAACACAGACACACACACACAAACACACACACCTCTCAGATTACATCTGTGTAATATGAGAGCTGTCTGCATTAATGATAGCTGAATGAATGGGATATTTCACAGTGGCGCCCCCTGCTGGCTAGAAGTATGACTAATATTCAGCATAATTTGACACCGCTTGGTCTGAGGACTGGCTAAAGGAACACCAGCATTTTCAGCCTCAATTTTACATCTACCTGCCCATTGACTTGTATAATGAGTGATTGGAGTTACCAGGTTCTCTGTTAAATGCAAGGACACACCTGGTTAATGTAGTGAACTGTAAGCTACATACACTATAGGGACATTTGTATTGGAACATTTACGGCATGTAGCAGACACTCTTATCCAGTGTGACGTCCATCAGTGCTCACATTTTCACCCTGAAAAACTATACTTAAATCAACATTAGCTATTTAACCAAGTTAGTGCCAGCTAGGTTACACACATAAACAACTGTCGAAGAAAAGTGAGAGATTAAGGCAAAAGTAAGGAAGGCATGGTGTAAGAGTATGCCCAAAGGGGTTTTCCCCTCTTAATAAAGATAGGAAAGAAAAAAAGAATAAAATAATAACAAGATGCTTTGTTAGTCAAATTCCCACAGAAACTCCAGGTTCTTGTGGAAAGTCTTCCAATGCCTGATCACTACACCAACAGGGGCTTTAATGGCACTGTAATCAAATTCATAGACTTTAATAGGGAGTTGGTCCCCCTTTCCAGCTATAACAGCTTCCACTGTTTTGGAGTTTCTGTCGGAATTTGTACCCATTCATTCTGTAGAGCATTTATGAGGTCAGACACTGATGTTGGATGAAAAGACCTGGCTCACAATCTCTGTTCCAGTTCATCCCAAAGGTGTTTGATGAGATTGAGGCCAGGGTGGCTCTGTGTGGGCCAGTCAAGTTCTTCCACACCAAATTCATCTAACCATGTCATTAGGGAACTTGCTTTGTGTACTGGGTCACAGTCATGCTGGAACAGCAGTGGTTCTTCCTCTGTTTGAAGTATGGTGTCATCCAGAATGTCTGGGTTTGCTGAAGCGTTAAGATTCCACTTCACTGGAAGTATAGGGGCCACCTGACCTCACCCGTAAAAATTTAATTCTTTAAAAGGCCTTTTCATTTCTCTACTGAAAGAACTGTTAATAAAAGTCCTATCTTTGGACCAGTCTCCTGCATTATTTAGGCAGAATATGCTCTTTATTTCTTGAAAGACAATTTGATGAGTATGAAGTGGATTGCTAAAGCTTGAATAGTGTAAAGTGACCATTCTGTCATATGGGAACACACCACAGCACACAGTGTGTACAGCACGTAAAACTTCTCTGTATTTAACCCATCCACCAAGTGAAGCAGCGGGCAGCCAGGAACACAGCGCCCGTGGAAATGGATCACAGTTTGCATTTTACGACAAGAAGTTACACAAAGTGAATTTTTCACATTTTCTGACTCTTCAGCTGACGTACTGAGAAACTAATTATAAAGCACTGGAGAATGGAACCAGATGTCCTTAAAGCCTCTAAAAGCCCTTTTCCAGAAAGTTATTACATTAAATGATTATTAATACACTGCCTGATGTCTGATACATATTTTGAGAAAGTATTGGTCTAAAATGTACTTTTTAAAACACATTTAGTGTGAAGAGGTGCATGCAGGGCATTGGTAGGCAAAATAATATCCAAAGAAATCCTTTTTACCACTATTATACCACTGTCAGCACTACACATGAATGCTCAGAAGACACCTGTAAGTTTTCCGGTCATTATGGATAGTAAAAAAGCTGCTACATTTGTGTTTCAGAGTTTCTCCGTAACTATTTCATACCAACCAATTCTGAATCTCAGTGACTGAACTGAATTGACAAGTAACAGTGAAAATGAAACAGTACTTTGCAAGAGATCCCCAAACTTTTGATCAGTTTTGTATGTGTATCTTGATTGCATGCTAGAAATGACACAGTGTCTTGCCTTTTTCTTTTTTTTAATAAATACATACATCAGGTTTGTACAGTTCATCTTTCTTTACATTCAAAAAGTGCTCAGCTCGATTCCAGTACATTCATTATTGTTCAAAGGTGCTTAGACGAACCATATGGTCTTATTCACCATGGTAACATTCATTCCAATGTAATTAACTCTGGATTATTCTTATTGATTAAGAAATCTCAGTCTGTAGTGCAACTGTGAAACTGGGCAGTCATAACATCAGTCCGTTACAGCAAACACAAATACATAAGCGCACACAAGGTTGTGACTTTTTGATCACAGTCATGAACAAAAGCACATTTACAGGGAATATCTATATAAAGTGTCTGATTCTCAGATAACATCTTGTCCTAATTAGTAACACACTCTCAGAAGCAAATACTCGCTGCATGGGGTCTCGGGCTCCAGGGCTTTGACTCTTTAGTAATCAGATAAAAAAAGCAGCAGATTATGTTGTTTAAAGCTGTTTTAAATGGTTTTCCCCCTGATTGGTGCCTTTATTGCCTTTATTTCTGACCCAGCATCTACAATCCCAATAGTGGGCACCAATACCACGAAAACTAGCATCAGTGCATAATTCTGCTTTGATCTGAACATGATCATTTAACTGCATTGATTTTGTAATAGTATAATATATATTAAATATAATAATGGCAAAATGAAGCAGGGGTGCCCAGTGCTGGTCATGGTAATGGCTCTGATGTTCAGAAACCACTGAAACAGAACCATAACTAGAATTGGTCATCTGCAATAAACTTCTCACAATTTTGGGCACAAATAAAAAATGTCAAGCCCTACATTAACATACAATTTGGATACAAGTTTGCTGTATTGTGAATATTATCTCTCACTATTGTAAATATATTATCTTCCACTATTCCTGCAAAATTAAAATGAGTCCTGCAAGTAAAATCACAAGCAAATGGAATCACCTGAGATTTATAACCCACCTAAAAACATTCCACTGTCGGTGACATGCTTATATAATCCATATGTTTCAACAAAACACACCGAAAGTCACATATTACGTATATAAAGGCGACCCGATTAGAGGGGCCTTTTTTTAGTTAGTCATCTAAACGAGAGCGATTGGAATAGGTTAGTGTCTGTGGTGAGAGTATGGACCTGCCATCGCATCCTCCTTGGGCGGCACTAAGGCTGGGAGACCGAAAGCCGACCCAAAGCTGAATGAAAGGCGGGTTCATATTTTTCAGCACCAGGCATGGCTAAGCAAGGGCTGAAGCCTCAGATTCCCATTTCACAAACACTAACCTGTTCTCATAATACCATTTAAGCAAAGGTGGGTAGTGACTACCTAGTTGCATGTATGGTAGTGCAATTTGCATTCACATTTTCAAATGATAGTACTTTTACTTTTCTAGAAGGACCCAAAATGAGATGAATATGACAGTGTTTCCTAACCCTGGTCAGGTGTCCTGGCCTGCTCATGTTAGTGCTAGTGCTTTAAAACACCCACTTCAACTCAATACAGGCTTAATAATAGGAGGGGATCCTCCAGTCCCTGGGTTTGGAAACCCTTGTCTAACAAACAGGACATTTTTTTCCCCTGCTTGAGTCATTTCAGTTTAAGTAATTCTACCCACCTTTGCATGTAATTAATGCCTTGGATTAATGCATTACCTATGTATAAACAAGTATACGGTTTAGACCTAAATTAATTTACAATCAGTATATTTAAATACTCAAATACAAGTGGTCTATACCATATCAACACCACAAACCACACAACTGACTATGTATTAAGTATAATTCTTACTTAACAGACAACTAAACAATAGACAGACATTGTGCAAAGTCGCAGTGTTTACAATAATCTAGAGTTTTGCTGAAAAATCAAATAACATTTTGGAGACTGTTCAGTCATTTGGAAAACACACACAACTGTTGTATCACACATAATGGCATATGCTTAACTGTTGAACTGTCGTTTAGTAAGTTAAACAAGATCTGGTAGCTATTTTTTTAATGTGTCCTAATCTGCATTGGAGACAGTGGATTATCAGACGTGC
This sequence comes from Brachypetersius altus, assembly GCA_037974465.1. Taxonomy (NCBI): domain Eukaryota; kingdom Metazoa; phylum Chordata; class Actinopteri; order Characiformes; family Alestidae; genus Brachypetersius; species Brachypetersius altus. The sequence continues at coordinate 17,019 of JBBPDB010100198.1, forward strand.
GACGGTGTAGTGGATTGTCTGACTGATGGTGTAATCTGGCTTTCAGACAGAGCTAGGTCCAGCACAGAGCTTGCCATCTCCATCTCATGACCCTTGTCTCGTTAACGATGTGTCTGTATATTCTACTATCCGCCATCAGATAACAGTTAACTAGACTGTGGCTATTCGTCCTGCTATTTCATTAACCCAGCAGAAAACAGATTAAATGTGTATAGTAAGTGAACTAAAATGCTTAAACTAGCTAACATTCAGCTTTCTAGTTCACGGTTCAGTTTAGGAAGTACAGATGGTGTAACTATGCCTTTTTAGACTGAATGTAATTGGAAGTTGAAGGTTATGCTTGTTAATTGTAATTTCAATAGAAGTCAATGGGTTTCTTCACTCTAAAAATGAAAAGGGGTCTGAGTTCCTCCTTCCATTTCATATGTTCACACCAACACTGCAACACTTCAGTCACTCACAACTGACAGACAGAAGCATGATACAGAATGGATGTAGGTAAGATGGCTGGGTCAAGACATTAAACTTAGCCTCAAACTAATTCGAGAACCGGGTTCCACATTGTGCTAGCTATACCATATTTCTCTGTAAAACATATGACTCTCTGAGATGTTTAAAAGGGGGCATGCTATGGTGTAAGCTCAGTTTAGGCGGATGCTGTCCCCTAAGGCACAGAATCCGAGAACAGACTGGGGAGAGCTTGGTTGAGGAGTGGCCATCCTCGCAAGCACATCAACACTATGAGCTTGAGCATGATTTCCAGCTATCTTTACTTAACAGAAATGAAATAGACTGATCTGTGAGTGCATGTAGAGGGCAGTATCATGAACCATATAAATAATATGCTGGCTAGCTTGCTAGCATGGCTATGCTCTACCTTCACTAGCCCCTATCTTCTCCTCTCCTCTTGGCTTTCTTTTTCACCGCAGCAGATGTGGAGATGGTTTGTAATGCAGAGTTAGCTGGCGGGAGCTGTATCCTGACATCCCAAAGCCTGTGAGGCCCAGCAGCATGGCGAAGCGCGATGCCAGGGGCTTCTCCCTCTGCAGTTCACTCCGTACTGCCAGAGTCTGCAATGGAAAAATGGTAATGGTCAGAGGTTATGGACCTCATCACCAATCCTGCTACTCTGTGCCCTAAAAGGCAACCTGGGCTTTGATGAAGAAATTTAACTTGTTTGCTTGTCCATAGTGGCTCAAACCCGAGCACATACATTAGTAGATTGTGGGTAATTATTAAATAAGAATGTTTCAGCTGAATCCCTCTCAGTCATGGTAGTCAGGCGGCTGTTAGTCTCAGCCTCAGACGTCACGCCCACAGAACGTTGGCTAAGCCGTCAGTCTGAAGGTCTGGCTACGCGAGACTAGGCGGCTGTGAACTAACTGCTCTGTTTGGTCCTAGCGTGGTATCTCAATGAAATTTGGGTAAGAGTCTGCATCAACACTGTCCTTTCCAAAGGTCACAATAAATGTATATTCATGAGCACCTGAAAAGCAGAAAGAGAAAGGGAAACCCCTAACCTCATTGTTCTGAAGGGCATGTTCAAATGAGAACAGCACGACTGTGAATGCACCAGCTGGACAGTAGTCAGGTCCATTAACACATGCTGGCAATGATTTTATGACAAAGAAAATCATAGTAAATCCCTCTATTCTTCTGCATGAGACTTCATTGTGGCTCATCCCCTTCTCACTGAGTTTTTCTGCTGTAATTATGGAGAGAATTATTCTGAATTGGTGCAAATTTGCTGCCAGCACCTTTTTATTATCAGCATTATTTATTCCTGAGGTACACCTGTTGCTGCTGCATTGTAGTGAAATGGAATAATTTGAACATTTGAACAAGTGTTTTTTTTCAGCCGAGAGCAGTCCGGGCAGAAACACTACTCATAACTTTAAAATAATGAGAAGCAGAAATCATTATTGGTCATGGTGGAAATTGCTTAAGTTACAACAGACTTAAAGACAAGATTAATACAAAATATGGTAGAAAGTCTCTCTTCAGATAAGACCAAATTCACTATGCTGTATAAACAAAATGCTACAAAAAGAGTTGTATATAAATACTATAGATTATAATACTATAGATTATAAATTATTGATGAAACACAAGAATCGTTCTCTATATCAAGTCTGTAATTGCATGTGAAAGGGACACATAACACACACATAGCAAATGTAGGTTGAATGGTCAGGTGGATGCAAATGCACTGGTTTTTGTGACCTCAGTAAGGATAATGAAATTAAAACAATCAGTGAACTTGAGGTGAACATTAACAATGTTATATAACATCAAAAAATAAGGAGAACTTGGTTTTCAATAAAAGACCAACGTTATATAAATGGCTTGTAATACTCTAAACAGGCCTGATGCCAGCAGCTTTTAACAAGTCCACCCAAACATCCTTTGTTTATTTGAGGTATTACACTTGTCGCCTACAGTGATGGAAAGAGATAAGCCCACTGGCTGCTTGAAATAGAGTGACTTAGAGATTTAGAACAAGCCTGCCATTTGACAAGTGATCCTATTAAGCAGAATTAATTAGAACCTCAGCAGGTCACTGGCTGCCATCCAGGCTCATTCACAGCTCTGATGAATCTCACAGGTGAATGGTTCTCCCTCCACCTTATACTGTCCTGCTGGGTAGGGCTGAATATGACAGGCCATAATTACAACATTATCGTGACCTATCTGCTGCTTATTACAGCTAATAATGTCCATGTTCTCTGCCACAGTGTAACACATTGACACATCAAAGTAGTTTTCCATCAGATCAAAGTGGACTGGACTGATTACTTTGAATATTCAAATGTTATTTCATGTACAGCATTGCTTATGAACACAGTGAAATATATTCAACACAGTAAAACGAATTGAAATAAATGTCTTTGTTTCTTTATTCGAGTCCATGCTTGCCTATTTTTAATTACTTTAATTGATTAAATTGCTCCTGTCGGAACAAAACATGTGATCTTTATTGTCTTTGATTAGAACATTCCAACATTGGAACATTTCTGATGCCCTTGACATTTTCATGATGAATGGATCAACTAAAGCATTTCGAGCTTTTGATTCAAGTTAATGTAAAAAGATTATATACAAAATCCTGATGCTTTCTAAATGCTTTCGCCTCCCCCTTTATTTTCTTTTACTTTCCCTTTTCATACCACATACAGGATTGCTGAATAAAATCAGGCTGGATGAAAAACGAACACATTCTAATGCATTCGTGTGGGTCACTCACCTGCAAGTAACGGATATATCCGGGGGTCAAACGTGGCAGGCGGAAAAACATCTCCTCCTCTCTCTCCTCTCGGATCAGTTCCCTGGCCAGAGACTCCCCTGAAGGCGTCCCACAGACACACACGCACAGGGGTGCTGTCCCTCAGACAAACACACGCACACACACCTTTGTCTCTGGCCTAATCTATCTGCTCTCCTCAGTCACTTACCTCCACGGAGCTTATAAGGCCTTCACTGCTTGTGTAATAGGTCACATGTCTGCTTATGCCTGCCTCTGTGTGTGTGTGTGAGCTCATATGTGTCTTTATGTCCTTGTGTAGCTGTTTGTGCCACTCTTTTATATGAAAATCACACATTTGAATCAAGTTTGTTCAATGTCTTACAGACTGACTAAGCTGGGCTTCAACATGGAAGCGGACAATTTACAATAGATGTTGTCTGATTCCTTTATATATCATATCTACTTTAAGCAACTAGCTTTCCCATGTACTAAAAGCGTTGTATGCTATAAAATAAATGGTCCACTTGCTATGTGAAAGGATTAGGTAGAAAAATGCTCTTTACAAAGTATCCCATCCAAATTGTACAGACTGAAGTAATTACATTGGTAATTATGCCAAAGAATTCTCTCAGTATTAACAGAACGTGCATCAGCATGCATGGATGTTGTGTTTAGTTCAGAGATTGGGGGGTGGGGGGTGGTGGGGGCGTTCTCCATAAGCCAGCAGTAAATCATTCAGGAACCACCTTTGGACTTAATGTGATGGAAATTGATTGATTGCATCCACACAATGTACACAAATTCAGTTTTTCCAACCTACTAATCCCTAATCCTTAATGACCCACTTGGGGGTAAATATAAGTGGATTTGGATCAAACTGTGCTTTGGTGACCAGTGAAGCTGACCAGGTCAGGATTGAGCTGATGGTCAGGTCAGGATTGAGCTGATGGTCGGAGTCGGTGATTTCTTGAGATTGTGCCAGTGCATTTACACAGCACAATACAAGTTATTGTACATCTTGTAGCTATACATAACTAAAACAGAATCATAATAATAGTCTAAAAGTCAATAAGTGCACACAGAAGTGCTAAAAGGGAAATTCCATAGATTTTTTTGACATGTCAGATAGTTTGTCAGATATTTGCATTAAGAGGGTGTCTTAGATGTAGCCAAATCAAAGAGTACAATAAAAGAAGTGACGGTGAAGTTCGTGATGCATTTGTCTTTACAAAACAGCAGCATTTGGTGGGCATTAGGAAGTTTACCACCTACTATGTTGACTAGATGTGGCTGAAAGAACATGACATGACAGATAAATGGGCTTGCATTGCATTAAGGGAGTAGGTGAGGTGGTGGATGCAGGGTGATGCTCTGCCCAATGATTTGCTGGGAAACCTTGGGTCCTGCATGCATGTGGACATTACTGTGACACGGAACATCTACCTAAACATTGCTGCAGACGATATATCGATTCAAGGCAATGGTGTTCTCCACTGACCGTGGCCTCTTTCAGAAGGATAATGTGCCCTGCCACACTACAAACTGGTGAAAGAGTTCAAGGTGAAGACTTGGCCTCTATACACTCCAGATCTCAGTTCAATCTGTGGGACGTGCTGGACAAACTGTTCCCCACTTTGTAGCTTGAACGTGCAAAGGTCAAAAATGACTTAATTCTGACTTCTGACTTCCAGCCTCCAAGCTAAATCAATAGAGGGGGTCTCTATTGACACTGTCATGTGAGAATCAGTTCTCCAGGAATGCCAGGATCAGGGGTATTGATATTTCAGTATTGATCTGCCCATCCCAATTGACTATTGCAACAAACTATGCCTCTCAGGCATAAAGTCGTCAAGCACAAAGTCGTCAGCTTATTATCAAGCCCTTCATGAGACGAATAAAGTCTGTTCGAACAAGGAAGCATTCCTCTAGACTGGTCAACATGATAAAGTCACTTAATATCTCTGCATACATCACCATTACTCCATTGAAAATGGCAGGTTTCTGTGTTTTTAACCCTATTAACCAGTGGGACACCATTAAAGCACTAAACAGATTGTTGATTGTTAATTGATGAGATTTCAAAAGGAGATCAGGCTTTGGATCAGGCTGTGGTTTCTTGTCTTATAAGGGTTTAAGTGATGACGCTGGTGTGTCTCATAAAGCCTTGTTCAGGAACAGTTAATGCTGAATGATTTACATCAAAAGGACATCAGAGCTTATTCCTCATTAGGAACTGTTTTTGAAATTCCACAAAGAAGGCTGTTGGCACTAGCACCACTGACGCTGCCCTAATTCTTCTCACATACTGTAGAATCCAACTACTGTGTTCATTTACAGCATCTAATGTTATTCTGATCATGTTTTTGCCTGTAAGAGAATGACTCAGCTAATGTGTATTGGAGTAGGAAAATTGCCTACCATGTATTAGAGTGGGAAACTGTCATTCGTTCAGTGCAAACTGCTCAGTGAACTGGAACTACAGAACTTGATAAGGGAACTGCTGAAGTAGGCCTAAACCAACCAACTGTTCTTCCAACAAGCATTAAGGTTGGAAATCAGCAACCATATTAACATTTCACCAGGCTTAATGGAAGTTTATTGTACTGGTGGGCTTAATTTATCATTTCTGAAACTTAAAAATGCTTTTAAGTCAGACTTGCGTCGTGAATTCTAAAAATTAAAAGAATCAGAATGAAAAGAATACATACTTTTGACTTAAGCCAGTCAGATCAATCAGATCAATCAAAAGAAAATCTTTGCTTGGCCTGAGAAAGATTTTGCTGCTCAGTCATTTCTTTGACTCATCAGAACTAAATCATCTTCTTATTTGGAGATGACGTATTTCTCCGAAACTCCACCCCTAGGAGAAATAAGGGGCAAAAGACTTAAGACAGACGTTATTTTGCTTCTCCCATTAGCTTCTCGCTTTTCTTTTCTTTAACAGATTTATGGATTCTAAAAACTGCTCATGTTTGGTAGTTGAGAATTTGATCACTGAAACAAATTTCAGATGTTGTACAGGCTCATTTATGAGCCATTTATAAGTTTTCTTTTGGATCATGTGGTTTTTCTCAAAATGTAATTACGAGACAAATAAATATCCGAGCAGTGAGAGAAAAGAAAGCATTTTAAGAGCTTAAATTGGGATCTAGGCAGATCTAGGCTAAGATTCGGAAGGGTGCAAGAAACACGAGGAAATCAATGAGCTCAGATACTGTATGTCTAAGAGAAACAGTCAGGACAAATAACAGATCAAAATCTTATTTAGAATTTTCCTCTGGGAACTCTCTATGTAGGGTACTACAGAAGACATGAATTTATGTCTTCTGTACAAAAATAGTTCACTTGATTATCAAATAGAGCCTCTAAATAATGGATTAGTGTTATGGTAAAACATAAAGATTTAGGGAGGTTAGGGAGTTTGCCCTACAATCAGAAGGTCATAAATCCCTGGACTGCTAGTGACACCATGGAGAGATACCCCTGAGCAAGGCACTGTCCCTTCCCACTGATCCCTGGGCACCCCTCATTGGTGCAGCCCACTGCTTCACTTAATGAATGGGTTTAATGTAGAGACAGAACTTCACACTGTGTGACTGTAAGGGGCCACTTTACTTTATTCAAATACATGATTTCAAATACATGGGGTGGAGGTGGCTCAGTGGGTAGGATACTTGCCTCCGGACCAAGAGGTCACGGGTTCGAATCCTACCCTCAGCACCACCACTGGGTTCCTGAGCAAGACCCTTAACCCCAAGTTGCTCCAGGGAGAGACTGCCCCCTGTAGGTAG
>JBBPDB010100240.1:0-24039 GCA_037974465.1 Brachypetersius altus
ATATTTAACGGAGAAGCCAAAATGCTCCCACACATGTGATTTAAATTATCCTGGAGGGTTCTCGAGCTCTTCCACTCATCCACCTCCACTGGCCATGACTATCGCTTGACAGCCTGACTATGCGCACCATTCAGCGGAGCTTTTATTTTTTTTTCGGATCTTCGGATCACATGCGTGCTGAACCGTGGAGAGGGATCGGGTCGGATCACAGATCAACAGTGATCCGTTGCACCACTAATTTTCACTTTGTTCCTTTGTTAGTGCCATAGATAATAGTCTGGTAGTCACCTAGCTAGCATTAAATTACTGGGTTTTAGTGACTGTAGAGTGTGGTGGCAAGAAAAAGGGCATCAGCCAAAAAGGTCATAAAGGAAAATTTTGGTTAGGCAACTTGCGGCCCAACAGGCATGGTGTATTTGATCCCCCAAAATCCATGAAACCCCATTGAAGAACAGAAATCACAAACACAAAACATGATCAGTTGTAGGTGAGTTTAAAGTAAAGCAGTCTCTGCAGACCTGCACATATACACCCCTACATCCTACACATATACACTACTACACTAGTGATGTAGGGTTTGAGCACCGTGGTCCAGCCAAACAAAACTTGCCTAGGCTTGTTGCATAACAACAACTCACCAATGGATGTGCATGATAGTGATAGTGCACTCAGCGCTGATCACAGTGTGGTTGTTGTGCTGTATTAGCTACTCCGGGTATTTCATTAAGAGCCCATGGTGCAATATCATATCCCTGACGTTTTGTCCTTGCTCCTGCTGTGGGCTGGTCATCTTTCTGGCAGCATGGTGTGAGATGGGGTTTCATCCAAACGAAATGTAGCTGTAATGCTCTGTCTCTTGCCTGTGCCCTGTCCCCTACTGTGTTCTTCTACTTTCTGTCTGCACTTACTTGTTGTTCTTGAGGGTTTTTGTGTTTTGTGTTATATTTTTAATAAGTAATTGTGTTATAACACTGGTTGCACACATATCATACCTTATATTTCCGGATGTTTTGGAGTCATTTGCAATGGTGTAACACACCACAGTGTCCACTTCTCCATATAAACAGTACAGGCTGCATTTTAAAATCATTGCCTTGGGCAATATTAGGCTCCAGTCCTTCACTGCAGCTGTACTGAATCAGCAGATTGTGTTGTATCATTCTCAGCTGCTGAACAGAATATGTTCTTCTTTTTTGGTTTATCAAATTATTATTGCCTTATAATGACTTTCCAAAGAATTAAGTTGGCATGATCCGGTTTCAGTGATGCTAATGAGTACCTATTTGCTTTTCTTTCATTAGTGATGGTAGAATTTTTGGTTTAAGAGTTACTTAAAAATGTTGGGTCAGTCTTATGAAGCTGCGTTACAGTTTCTGAATTCTAATGATATGCAAATGTACTCACAACAAAGTTTAATATCACAACTAGACATCTGATGATGAAAAGAAAGAGATAATACAGTTGTAGGCAAATGTTTGAAATTTAAGTCATCCAAAATGTGTCATACCTTTTGCAGAGGTTACAGTTGTTATTTTTCCAGGTTGTTAAATTCAACAAATAAGTTTGTTTTTTGTAGAAAAATGTGTGTACTTATGTTCTCATAGAAAAATCAACTCTGCAGGATAATACTGCAAGCTTTACTGTGGTCTGTGAAAGTGCTCCCACCAATAACATACTAAAACAGCTGTATAAACATCAAATAAAGCTGCGGACCCCAGCTTTTGAAACCTTGGCTATGCTGCATATCTCAAAAATAGAAAAAGAGAAATTGCCATATATACAAATACTGTGATATTGACTAAAATGCACTAATGATAGTGTTCATGATAAAACATATCATGTGTGTTCAATATCGCTGTATACCTTGATTGAACACAGAAGTTAATTAAACAAATCCATATGTCTAAATGTAAATTATTTTCAGGTTGTCACTCTTATGCCTTACTTACCCCAAGAGAGACACTCCAAAGTTAATCCAGACTTAAGTCTAATAAATTTGAAGCCAACGTCACGTTAATGGAGCATTTGACTGGCGAATTGACCATAATTCTAACTGGTAGGCCTATATATCTGTTTTCATATATTTGGTTAGTCGTGTCAGCATTGGTACAAAAGTTAATATAAATGTCTGTCAATTTAAACAAAATCCAAAGTGTAGGGAAACTGAGTTTAAACATTGTGTAGGACCATCAGCTGCTGTAATGTTAATGGATTTTAGACATGTAGCACCTTTAACACTCAGTGTGGATGGACGGTGGCAAGTGGGCTTGTGTGGATACATATGTTCCTGCCATCTGCTGTCTGCAGACCCTCAGCCTGTTCTCTGCTGGAGCCACTGTTGCTGCCAGTCAGAGGAAATGTGCCCTCCACCTGGCCTGATGGGAGGGGGCACTGGAGGGGTGTAGAATGTGCTGGGTGGTGCCAGATTTTTGGTTTTCTGCCACAGGACAGTAGTGTAGGAGGGGAAACAAGAGATAGATAGAAGAGAGAATGTTGTGTTGGAGAGCAAAAAGGTGTAAAACTCACATTTCCCCTTTGATTCCCACCCGTCATGCCTCAATCCGTTCATGCCTCAGTCTCATTATGCCTCATTCTCTTTCAGCAGTCTGGTATACGGCTGGTTGGCTACATCCATGTCATATTTGACCCGTTGAAACCCCATTTGGCCTCTGCTGATCCACAGCTGTAGCCGGGCCGCATGTGCTGTTTGGCCCATGCTTCATTCATTGCTCAGAACATGATGTCAGATTTGATTGTGTCAAAAGCTGAGGGCTTTTCAAAGGGTTAGATCACGTTACACTGACATGGCACCACCTGACAGTTTTACAAAGGCCAGAGCCTGACCTCCATACTCACAGGGTCATGGAGCTGTTAAGAGGCCATTCTGAATCGCCTATGAAGTTCTGAAAACTTTTGATCTGTGAACTTTCAAAAAGATTTCACTTGCCATTAATGAAGTACTACTGAAGAAGCTAAAATGAATGGAAGTCAGCAGTGAATGCTGATGATTTAAGCTAACTGGGGCCATGTAGCTACATATTCTACACATAAAAAGATGTGTATTTACATGCAGTGTACATTAAAATCAAGGTCTCAAACACGATGGATTCCTCTGTCCCTTTTCTAATTATGCTGGTGGTTAACCTGACAGGTTAGTTCAGTTCAACCAGTAGGCTCAGCAGGCCCAACCAATGGGAGAGCTCGCATTGCTGTATCTATTGGTTCCAACATAATTAACTAACAACAGTACTGCAGTACGGCCTGTTTTTTTGTTTGTAAATGATTTATCATAAATATATTGGGAAATGTAGATTAAATACTGGTATGATTGCCCAGGGTCCAGGGTAATATTGTAAATTATGTATTGATTTAGTCCTGGACTGTAAAACAATTTGTATTTTGACTTTAGAAAGTTAAAAACATGAGTATTTAACATTATTTTACAAATAAATTAACAGGTTACTGAATAAAGAAGCACTTTACTTTGAAAACACCCCATAACAGAGGTAAAAACAAAGTGACAAATGGTCTCTCATTACTTATCCTTTAATAACTCATTAAAGAAGTTAGTGTGATGAGTGTGTAGGGATTGTTATGTGTCTGTTTGTTTTATAAAGTCAGAAGCTGAACCTGCAGTATCTGTCGCTTCTGGGCTGTTGTAATATCCAGTGACCCACAGAGACATTACTGTACTGAGGAATGTTTAAGCATGACCTGTGTTAGCCGTGTTTTAGCCTGGGGTCAGTCTAAAGTGTGTGAGACGTTAGGTTTGTGGTTAGACAAGAGACCTGTAGGCCTGCGTATGAGTCTGAGTGGGAGCGTGTGTGTGCTGAGTGTGTGTTGAGCAGCCATGTGGAAACACAGCTGTGTCCACACTTTCTTGTTAGTGCCGGATTAATTACTGGAGGCATGGAACAGTGGTGTGTGTGTGTATGTGTCTGCCTGTCGGAGTGAAGGTACGTGTGTGTGTGTATATATATCTGTCAGCCCCTGTTGGGATCAGAGGGGTCACTGCGTGTCCTGGGATGAAAAATTTGCTGAGTCGAAACGTTGCTGGGTTTTTTTTGCAGGGGAGTGTTTTTAGGGGAAAATTCTTAGTAACTCTTTAAAAGTATTTAAGAAGACTCACAGAATATTTCAGATTTAAAGGGGCGAAGAGAAAGTGAGACAGAGAGAGAGAAAGAATGATGGACAGGCAGAGAGTGAGTGAGAGTAAAAGAGAGAGTGAGAGAGGCTGTGGAAGAGCAAGAAAGGGAGGAGAGTAAAAAAAATAATGAAAGCTGGACCGGCCCATCTGTAGAGAAACATTATCACAGGCTCCAACATGACTTAGTGAAGGTGCCGGAATGCTGGCAAACCCACTGAGGAGAGCAGAGCATTTATCTCCACCTTCACTTTGTCTTGTAATCGCTCTTAATTTCACTGCGGCATTACCAGGGCTCCCACATGTCCAGTAAAACAGCTGACCACTCTTCCTGTCAGACCCAGGTATGAAAAATGAGAGAAAATGTAAAATGTTCTAAAAAATCTTGTGTTGAACAAATTTAACATTCTACTATTTTCCTTTATTTAAGAATTAATTGTTACTGTCTGCCACAGCTCCCCAAAATGCATGACATTGCAGTTGTGGTAATGCTGAAAAATACAGTCAAGTCACGTAACATGGACGCACATGCAGGTTGGATGTGCTGCAATTCAAGTCGCCAAAACTTTGATATATGTAAGTTTATCCAACATTAGTGTATGTCAGCTCTATTACCACTGTTTGTTAGCTCAATACTGGGATTTTTAGAAAGGTGCTCAAAGAAATTAGCATTATTGCAGGTTTTTGAAAGCGATTATAAAGGGGATTTTATCAAGCAAATGAAGAATCTGTATAAACGGTGCATTCGGGGAGAAATGTGGATTTTTATGGAAGGTCTTTGTTATTTGTGAGACATATTGGGAAAATGGCACTTTGTGTTGTGTTGAGATACCCGGAGCTTCTCAGCAGTTGATGAAGGGTTTACATTCTACATCTGAAAATGAACTGCAAGTTAACATTCTATGATTTTATTACAAGTCATTTTGGACCATTTCTTTTGGTCTGTTTGTCATGTAATGTTGATACAGTGTAAAAGGAAGCAATCATTTTACACAATGTTGTTTTGACAATAGCAAGATGTGTTAGTCCAGATTTTACAAAGCAGGACATTTTTGTCATAAACACAGTCTCTCTCTCTCTCTCTCTCTCTCTCTCTCTCACACACACACACAGACACACACGCACACGCACACACACACACACACACACACACACACATACAGACACTTGTTCCCAGCACTGTTTGTCTAATCTTGCTTGTCTTGGTGTGTTTGTGGATCCGGTGTTTTGTTTTTAGTGGATCCAGTAATCAGGTTTTTTTTTTTTTTGTTTCACGGCCTTTCCCTCCTCCCCCCAACCCACCAGGGAACAGCTCTCCATCTCCTGAAACCCCATACTGAACAAACCCAGGCAGACGTGTCTCCTCTGTTTACTCTTCCATCATGAGTTTATTTGTGCTAAACTCATCAGGTGGATCACTTTCAACTTGCCCTCCTCTGGCCCAGTGTTCCAGTGCACGAGAGTGTGTATGCAGGCGTTTATGTGTGTGTATGCTTGCTTTAAGGGATACATGCTGTCATTGTTTTTGTTTCTTACAATATTCATTCATCGTTCTCTCTTCCATCATCACTTTAGGAATTGCGTTGATGCCTTCTGATGAAGGTGATAGTTTAACTTCAGCTGGTTTTGCAATGTTAGAATACATTACATTATTATTGATTATTATAATAAAGAGCAACATTGCTATTTAGGTATATACCCATGAGGCTGACCACAACAAATATTATACATTTGAGCTATTTTAGTCTTAATTTTCTCTGAAGTTACTTAGGCACTAACTAGGAGTCCTCCTATCACACTATATTACTAACATTGGGGGAGTGAAGGCTACCGCATGTTTCCTTCAAAACATGAGCTAAAATAATTATTATATACCTCTAGCCTATGCCATTCTAGGATAATGAGATATTTTTAAAGATGATTCTCATTCACACACTCAGGTGGGTTGTGGCTGCTGTGTACTCTGGAGATAATCACTGTTTGTGAGAGAGTGCTGAGTGTTGGCTGAGTGTGAGAAATGGCACAGTGTTGGTGTCTTGGTTTTGGGGACTAAAGCTGGAAGCCAGAGGGAATAGTGGTGCCTGTGGCGTCTGCAGACAGACATGTTTACAGGAAATGGTTATGTGGCGCTTTTGGATAGGAACAGTAAACCACAGCATTACTCTGGTAGAGGGATTCTTTTTATTCTCCACAGCTTTGTGTAGAGAAGGCACAGATCCCATACCTTGTATTTATATGAGGCCAACACCAGCAGGAAATGCTGACTCGGATAACAAAGGAAAAAAAATAATGAACGTGATCCGATTATATAACAAAAGTGTCCAGAAATACCACAGTATCAATTGTAGCACAGTATTAACATAAAGCAAAAATAAATAGGCCACACGTAAGTGAACGTCAGCATTAGATCAGTGAGTGCAGTTCCTTTATTTTAAGCTTTAACACATAAATGTAAATAATATTTCTGTTTTTCTTTACAGTTGGACTCAATTAAAAAGCTGTGAATCTGTATGTGTTATGTTATTGTACAGAACAGTACAGCGATGTAGTGCTGTCTGGATAGATGAGTGCCTTCTGAAGAATCTATGTGCTGATTATGCCAATCATAATCATAAGCCTGAAGTCTCTGTTCATGGTCAAATCAAATCAAGCACAAAGTACATGTGCGCAGGCATATCTCACTTTTTTAGGTGGGTTTACAGAAAACCACTGTCTGCTGTACTTTTGATGGGCATCATAAGTGAAGTGCTTCATTTAAATTGTGTAATAAGAAGATTTTTACTGAAAAATATGTGACTCCGTTTAGGTTTGTACTCAAGGTTTTGGTGTTGGTGTGGTAAAAGTGTTGTCTTTCTATTTGTGTGTGATTCTTTGAATAAAGTCTATTCAGGTCAGGTTGGCTTTTTTGTCGTCCATCCTGAAGCACAGTGTGTTATTGAACGAAACTGCATTTATTGAAGTCGTGGATGCACGGACAACACAAAAAACAAGCCCACACAGCTTAAGACATGAAGACAAAAAGTAAAACAAAGACAGTGGAACAAGAAACATTTAGCCCAATGAATGGATATCATTTTTTAGATAAATTAGATTAAATAAAGAGATTAATGTGGATTAATCAGCTCACCCCAAAAAATTCCCATCTGTCTCACTCTCTCTCTTTGTGTCTCACTGTCTCTCACTCACTCTGTTTCACCCTCTGTCTTTCTCTCACATACACTCTCTCTCTCTTAGTATTGTTTGTGAAAGTCATGGTGAGCCTCCCATTTTTGCTTCCTTCACTCTGTTCCTGCTTTTACGAGTCTTTTCCTGTTCTCGGAGCGCCACTTCCTGTCTGCTGTTCCCACAGACTAATCCACGGTGGAAGAGTGGATGAGTCTTCGTGGCCTTGGCATAGACCGTGCAGTTGTTTTGAAAGTGAAAACTTTACAGCACAAGCAATTGTGATGGTCTCATTTCTATTATCATGTTTGTGACATCAAGGACAAGCTGCACTGTGTGCAAGACGACAGTGCCTTCCTGAATAAAAGAATATCTGAAAATCTGTATTTGTGAATGTGGGAAATATCTGACACCCCCCATGGCTCTATAAGTCATTAGGACCTCTTAACTGATTATCCATGAGCTATTGTGTCACTGGATAAAAATATAAGGTGATATATGCAGACCATGAATGAGTTATGAGTACTTAAATGTGTGGTCGAGGTTGATCAAACAAACAGATTTTACTGTTTCCATATCTTAAACATAATCTCCTACAGAAGCATGTGATTATATATGGATTACAGCTAGCAGGGTCAGTTTTGTGCTTCGGTGCCACAAAACAATAACGTTTCATGGCTTTATGCAGTTACAACCTGCAATGTAACTCTGAAACTGTGTAAAACAAGCTCCAGTTTACTGCTGCACCTGGACAGTCTGAGTAATCTTTGTTTACTTTTGTGATGCCACTGAACCATTAGCCCATATTGCCCAACAGCTTAGATATCACATCTGTATTATGTGTTACTGTTTCAAGCCCACTTGCTAACTTATTAATCCCCCCTCAAAAAGCCTTCCAGCCAGTCTTGCGGCAGGGACCCTTATGTACGGTTTTGATGTGGTTATGTTACTCACTTCGCTTTGATGTATGTGTGTTGCAGGGCATTGAGTTTGCGGAGCATTCAGCACCAGCAACACAGTGGCTCCCCCCTCAGGCCGGTTGAATTACTGCAGCCCCAGTGTTAGAGGTGCTGCATGGCCACGAGCCCAACACACTGCAGCACGTATGAACACACTCGCAAGGTGAGAAGCACACAAATACATGGGAAAGGAGTGTTACTGTCAAATTCTCTTCAGAATGGTTACTATATATAGATATGAGTAGGAACTGTATTTTCAAAAACATGTATTCAGTTCCAGTCAACCCACACTTTTACAGCAGCATTGAACATGGACAAATACAGTAGAACTTGTTCTGTTGGGTCCAAAGTGACAATATTGTTTTTTAACTGTAATTTTGATGAACATCTATAAGGATAAGGAGTGTTTTTGATTACTCGCAAGTTTCAGACTTTTATACACTCTTACGTTTGCATTTTCTGTTTTGTTAAAGGGCCCATATCCTAGAAAATCCAGTTTTCCTTCACTTTCTTGTTTAATGTCGTTTGCATTTTCTTAAAGGCACAGAAACACAAACATCCTGTTTAATTCTAAGGGATGAAGAGATGTTGGAAAATTGTCCTGTAAAAATGAATTAAAGTGCAACAGAAATCATTTATTATTATTATTATTATTATTATTTTAATATTTTTGTTGTTGATATGAGTGCATATAAAGTAGGATATGCACTCTCACATACCTGGTTGTTCCATGTGACCAAAAACAGAATTTATTATTAAAAGTCGATCTTATTTTGTTTTTATCTCTTCAAACATTATTTATCTTGTAATTTAGTGACTACGCTAAATTATACTATGAATTGTAGACCCGTATTAAAACCTTTAGGATTTAAAGGTTTTTTTTCCAGGGAATCATTGTGTGTTCCTGGAAGGGATGAATAGGGTTTTCTTCAGATCCCAGAAAGATTATTGGAAGTCCATGGAAGTCTATTGGAAGAATATTAAATTCTTAGATAATACCTGAAGGCCAGACTGAAAACACTCATTGTATAAAGTAGACTAATTCAGGATAGTCCACCTAACAAAAACTTTCCAGCCTGTGGACAAAAACGAGTATTAATTTGCTGGAGGACACCAGAACTGATAACAAAGTTCAACATACTAAAACTGCCATATAAGGAAAAGAGAGAGCAGTTTGTGGAACTTGATAGGGAAAAACAACACATATATCTCAAAACCTATATTTGTTGGATTTTCTGTTTAAATAGAATAGACATTAATACATGTTAGAGTTTGTGGTGGAATTGGGAGTATTTTCAACTCTAGAGATTTGGTTTGGAGGTATTAACAAGCTGTAAACTCTACCACACAATAATCACATGCTCATGGAGACTTTGTCGTTAGTGACACTGTAAGCAGTTATACTACAGTTTCCTTCTGAAGCCAGACTGTGCAGATCTTTAAAGATTTGCTGACTTTATTTTTTCAAATGCTGCATGTGTATGATGTGCAGATTACAGAATGTGCTGAAACTCCATAAATCTAGATCATTCTCTCATTCTCTCTCTCTTTACACACAGGTGAACTCGCGACCAGCGGGCAGCAAGGTCACACAGGAGACACATGACATGGAGGTCAAAGGCCACCTGATCACTGGACCTGGTGAGCATATCAGCACATTGATAAGACTGTGTTATCTTACCCATTTGTTTCACAGAGCAATGTGTGTGTATGGAATATATTGTTTAAAAACACATCGACACCTAGAACTCTTTCTCATGTTCCTGAAACTATTCCTGATCAGTGTTTGCAGTGTGGAAGGATGCATCACGCTGCTGAAAGAGGCCATTGCCATTAAGGAATACAGCTGCCTTAAACTCAGTTTACGTCTGTGTGGTTCTAGTGTAATGGCTGATCAGATAATGAATGGGCCCATGTCCTGACATTTCATAAAAACAAACCTGTGTTTATTGTGTGTAGAGCTGCAAGGCTGTATGGACAGTAAGCAGCGAGCTGAGCGGATGGTGGAGCTGCAGGAGAGACGCAGAAGCCTTCAGGCTTTACTCAGCACCCGCCTGGCCGAGCTCAGACGAGTGTGCATGCAGGAGGCTGTAAGTGTCTCTCTCTCTGTCACACACACACACACACACACACACACACACACACACATATACAGGCAGCATTTGATTGGTGAACTGTCAACTGTGTTACACATGCACTTGCACATACACATATAGTGAGTTGAGATGACATTGCAGTGGCCTGAAAGGTGACCACTGTCACATACACACACACAAGCACACCTCATTACCACACTCCTGAACCCTGCAGCAATCGGACACAGATACACTCTGTCGTGCTGCGGCCTGCTGTCTGTGGCTGACGCCTGTGCTGTGTGTGCTAGATAACTGGCCATAAGCACTGTAATCCCGCTGTGCTTCCTCCAGGCACTCAGTAGAGTGCCAACCTTCACACATAAAGCTGTAGGCCAGTGCTTTCAGGCTGTTTACCATTGCATTGCTCTCAGAATATGTGCGGGTTTAAAATTGCAGTGTAAATCCGAAAGATATCAAACAATAACATTTACGTTAATGTTCATGGTTACAGTAATAACCATCAGCTGTTATGTGAACAATTGTTTTGCGTGAATACTGCAGGAACTGACAGGAGAGGTTCCAAGTGACTTTCCTCTTGAGGTGGGAGAAAAACCTCCCCATGTGCGTCGCAAAGTGGGTCTGGCTCGCAGCGGTTCTAAGCACAATCCAAAAAGCGAGGTACGCAAAGTTTAGATGGGGGTGTTAGTAAATAGTTCACATGTTCTTTGGCGGCATCAGCATCATTAAAATATAAATTGATTTGTTTGATTTGTGATTTAGGAGGACGATGCATCCCAGAGGAAGACAAAGAAGCCTCTGTTCAGTGGAGCCCTCCGCAGGCACACAGATGCAGAACAACAACCATCTCATGGCAAGAGGACAGTCCACAGAGGATGTCATACTGGTGGGTTTTGTGGTATTGTGGTTAGGGAGTTGCCCCTGTGGATTTGATTCTCAGGACTGTCAGTGGCACCACTAAGGTACCCTTGAGCAAGGTAGCATCCCCACACACTGATTGTGTTCTGGCAGATGTTTAACTCAGTGTTAAATTTCACTAAAATTCTAACACCACTTAGCAAAGGGCAAAAAAAAATTTTTCTTAGGAAATATATCATGCAGCAACTTTATATGGCATGTTTCCCTGAGCTACAATTATAAAGCGTTTAAGCATCTGGCAGACTCAAAATATCTTCATCTACACAACAGAAACTTCAAGGACTTGTTATGTAACATCATGCAAGATCTGCAATGTGTTGTTCTTCTTGACCTTCTTCAAGCACATAAACAGCTCTTGGGAAATGTCCTAACACTCACACACACACACCAAACTCCATACGACTGAGTACAATACAGCTGTCAGACAGCAGTGGAATGGCTCGCTACGTTTAGGCTCGGCTCCAGAATGGCTTAACTTTGATCTGTTCTCTCTCTGTGTGTACACTCTGTGTTAAGCTCATAGAGACGAGACTTGGATCTACAGTGTGTGTGTGTGTCTGTGTGTCTCTGTGTGCGTGTGTATGTGTGTGTGACAAAGAAAAAGAAAGCGAGACACAGTGAGTGAAGGGTCAGAGCACAGTTAAACACAGGTCATACCACTTTAGCCTCACAGAAGCAGGGGAGCCAGAATGGGCCGTGGGAACAAATGAAAGTGTGTGTGTGAGTGATGTAAAATTAATTTAGAAAGAAATGGTTCCCTCACACACACACACACACACACACACACACACACACACACACATCCTAGAAAAAGGTCCACCTTAGAAAAGCAAGACAGTCCATACAGTAGAGGAAGGGTTGAGTAACTGTTTCCTTCCATTCTTACTGACATAGGAACTTGTACAAACACACACATTTGTTTTGTTAGGATGTGAGGTCACATGTTTCATATCTACTATATATACACCAATCACCCTGAACATTCCCTAATATTGTGTAGGTCTCTCTCAGCTGATAAAACAGCTCTGACCCATCAAGGTCTGGACTCCACAAGACCTCTAATGATGTACTGTGGTTTCTGGGACCAAAATTTTAGCAGCAGATCCTTTTAAGTGTAAGGTGTGAAGTGGTGGGCCTTCATGGATTAAACTAGTTTGTCTAGTGCATCCCAAAAATGTTTGATCAGATTGAAATCTCTGGAGTTTGGAGGCCAGGTCAACAGTGTGAACTCTTTGTCATGTTCCTCAAACTGTTTCTGAACATTCTTTGCAGTTTTGCAGGGTGCAATATCCTGCTGAAAATAGTAGCTCAGATCATTACGCTTGCCCATTTTTCCTGTTTCCATCACATCAGGTTCAAGAACTGACTGTTTACTTGCAATTGGGGCAGCTGGTCTACAGGACAGTGCAGGAATCAGGAACCATTTCTATTCAAAATGGCCATCAAGTCCAAATTATTCGGCATCAAGAAAACATATTCAATAGGAAATTAAGTGCAGCTACTTTTAATGTCCAATGTTTCAGTCTACAGTGTGTCAGCCCTTCATCTATTCTTCTTTGCTTTGAGTCTTATGGAGAAATCTGCAGAGATCTGTTCCATTCTCCCTTTTCTCAGCATTTGATTCCTGAACAGCTACACAGCCTTTTTTTTGTACTGTGAAATAATGGACAGAAACACGAGTAGATTTCCAAAGTTGAATCCACAGATGTATTTTTAAGTACTTTTTATCTGACAGGAACAGAGTTGGTAAAGTATAGGAAGTGAGGACGTTGAAGAGGTTGCAGCACCCCCAGCTGTCAGGACTATTAAACTACAACTTCCAAAAAATGGTTTTTAAAAAGAATCTGAACTTCAAAATCGTTTGAATTTAGTGCAGACATATGTGGGCTTGGTTATAGAATTATATTAAAATACTTTCAGTATACTGTCAGTACAGTAACTAAGCCAAAGTGCAGTAACTAAGCCAGAGCTGAAACTGAGAAAAATAGCTTTAAAGTTTTAGTATTAGCATGAATTTTAAATTTACTGCAATTTTGATACCATAATTTCTCTGAAACAGGAAAACTTTGAACCAGTATATTGTTTCACAAGACAAAGGAGATGTCCTTAACCCCATTTGTAGTCTAAAGTCAATTTTGACCAGATATGTAGTTACTGCACTTTGACTTTGTAGGGCAGTATAGTGAGCAGATTTTCTTAACTGTAAGTCACTTTAAGGAATCTCTCAAGCAGGTTGAAGTGCAAAGAGGAAAAGCAATCTGAAGGATTGCAGAGAAACATGGACAAGTGGACTTAAAATAAAGGGTGGACAGAATAAATACATATTTGATATTGTAATAAGTGTTAGAGGCTTTTTCTGCTTTTATTTCAGACACTGAAAATGTAACTTGAAGTTAATAGCTGCAAATAACTAAAACAGTGGTATTGTTTGTATTGTATTAATACTATGCATCGTACATATACAACCATATGAATAGAAATACCATGTCTTGATTATGGCTACCAAGAAAAGTGAGTACTTTTGTTTTTATACATTGGGTGTGCGATGATGTTGTGTTTTGTTCTTTGCGTGTTCGCAGACAACACAGTGAAGTCAGAAAGCAGCTCCACGTCAGACTCCACCAGTCAGGAGAATGGTGAGTTATGGTGGGAGGTTGTTCTATGGTGCATGTGACTGGTAAGGTTCTGAAATGAAGAAGATATTTTAATTCTTATTTTAAACTTTTCTCTGTAGAAGAAACCTCTGATGGCTCGTTTCCTTCTCGTCCCCGGCCGGTCCCGGGGAGCCCGGACAACAGGTTCTGTCGTAAACTCTCCCCTGTGGAGATCTACTATGAAATGCGAGTGCGCCGCAACTCTGTTGCCAGCTCAGCCAGGTACGTACCACTCGCACACACACACACACACACACACACACACACACACATAGAAACATATTGTCACGATCTCTGCCGGTGACCACCGGTAACCGGGACCAATACCCATCTGCGACGACCTGGGGTTGCTTTCGACCCATGGACTGTATTGCCTGTCACCTCTTGATTACCTCTTCTCACCTGCACTACTCACCTCATTATTGTCTGTCTCCTTATTGGTTCATAGTTTTGTCTTCTTTGTATTTAAGCCAGTCTCTCTCCTATGTTCAGTATGCCAGCATACCCTCACATACCTTATGTATTGCGTGTCCCTGTCCCCTGTTTCTACTTAGGCTTGTCCACCGTGCCTGTTTCAGTTGTAACCCTGTTTTTGAGTTAATAAAACGCTTTAATAAAGTTAATAAAACCCTCACCTCAGACGGGACGCCCCCATGACACATATAGACTGAAAAATTAACCAAGTGGGGAATTCCTTGACATAGAGACTCAAAATAGTTTGACATTAATTGCAATTAGAAAGTGAAAATCTGGTCATACGTGAACATACCACAGCACACAGTGTGAACAGCATGAAATGCTTCCTCTGCATTTAACCCATTCACCAAGTGAAGCAGTGGGCAGCTACAAACACAGCGCCCGGAGAGCAGTGTGTGGGGACGGTAGCTTGCTCAGGGTACCTCAGAGGTGCCTAGCGGTCTTGGGAATCGAACCTGGACTTTCTAATCACAGGGCGAATGCCTTAACCACTAGGCTACCAACTGCCCTCAATTACATTTTATGTTAATGTAACAAAGACAATACACGCTAACTTAACTCCTTTAGGGTTAAACCCTTAAGCCCCTTTGTGGACCCTACTTAATTTACCTCACTCTAATGACATATTAGTTTCATAGTAATTGCTGAATAAAAGTCTTAAGATAAATAACTAAATTATTCTTAGAGATTGAGTTATTTCTGAGTAAAAAGAATTTCACACTGATTCAGGATGATCACCCGCACTGAAAAAGGCCCTTAATTGGTTAACATGTCCAGTGTCTATGGGCTTTGCTGCAGTCTGATTGCTTTCTGATGCATGCACTATATTTAAAAAAATGACCTTTACTTTTTATTTTGTAGTCCAAATCGTTCTCTCCCGCGGAGTATGTCCAATCTGGAGGGCAGAAGTGTTCCTGCCACCCCCCTGCTGACCCGCAACGGCCCCAATGGCGTGCATATCAGGTGTGTCCCTCTCACAAACGTTTTACAACCAACAGCACAGCTTATGTTGTATGCATTATATATTACAGTCATATACAGAAGTTTCATGTTTTGCTGGTTTTTGGAGCTGAACACATTCTCTACGGAGAACACTCTTAAATATGGCATTTTCCTTCAAATTTATTCCACAGTTTCAATTTATTTCCTGAGTTTAACATACTGAAAAAAATAAAGTGCCATAACTTTATTTTTGCCCTGTATTCAGCAAATAAATGTTAATTGTGCATGAAAATGTGCATCAGCATATTCCCTCTGAAGGATGTTAAATTATTTTCACCAAAACATGTAATTAGTGATGTATGATATAATTTGACTAGAGGTGCCCAAACATTTGCATATGACCGTGTAAGTTTTTGCTTCAAACATGTGCTCAGTTTAATAGTTTGAATATTTTATTGATATTGTGTGATCTTGAATCACTAAAAACGCATTAGATGTGATTATTTTAATGACTTCATTTTATCGCAAGTAAATTGAATCAAGTTGCATTTTATGTCATACAAGCTAATAACCATAGAAGCTATTCTTGACTACACATATATGTCCCCTGGGCTTTTTACAGTCGTCCTCTGGGCTTTGGGTAATGAGTTGGATAATGGATAATGACTCTAGAATTGATAATGACATAAATATTTGAATTGAGTTACCCATCCTAATTGAACATGCCGCGCACTAATGGATGTGATGCTTGCATTTGGATGCTGTTCTTAAAGCCCTTTATTTCCATCTGAATTAAATTACGCCCACATAGCAGCGAATAATGCAACCCTCGTAGGAGGAAACACAACAAGCTATTTAGACATAGTGGAGATGTAGATCGGCGTAAAATAGCACTTAGTTCTTCCATTACCTGCACATTAGAGCGTATTCTCTTTTTCTCAGCCTCACTTGGTTGATACACTGAAGAGGGAGTGTTTTGAGGTTAACTTCAGTCACACTGGCGCATTTTTAAAAGCAACCAGTTTATTTTTCCACGCTGAAATTAGCTGACAGTTCAATCATATTTTTGATTATATAATATATAGAACCAAGACAAACTCAAAGAACAGTTTGAATGTGTCTTCATGTCTTATTCAATTATTCTTTGCCTGGTTAAGTGGTACTTATCTATAATGGAAAACCTTTCCTTAAAGGAAAGTATAGAAGCATTTTCTGTTTAGCACTAAAAGGTGTTATATTGTAATAATTACATTACATTTAAAAGAAGTTCCAGGAAGAACAACCATGATGTCTGTACTCTTGGATTATCAAAAATAATTTCAAATTCTAGCAAGCGAGTGCTTTTTTTTTCGATACACTGCATGTTTAGACTGAAAAATCTTTAATAAGCTGACTACTAGCAGAATTGACTACTGTTTGGCCCTGGTTTTAAATAAACTCTATTACCCTTTCCTCAATATAATTTTTACCAGGTCTGAGTCCTCCAGTGGCACAGTGGGAACAAAGCAGTGGTCAGACAATCTAGAGGTGCCTCAGCCTGCGCCTGTCCCATCTCAGGAGGGGTCTTCCCCAGGGTCCTATGAGGAGAATGGCTGCACTTACAGTGCCCAAACACGCCGCAGCAACAGCTCTGAGGCACTCCTGGACCGCAATACCAACCCTGGTATGGACGAAGTAGAGCAAAGGTCGGGCCTGCCTCTCCGAAATGGGCCATATAAAAGCTCAGAGGCATTGCTGGATGGCCGTTTGAAGCAAGCACCGCGGGGCAGCCCTGAGCGCCAGGTGAATGGCCATGCTGAACTGTCACGAGTCCGTTCGGTTTCGGGTGGGCGTGGAGTTAATGGCCCTAGTGGAAACTACAGTGAGATTTTGCTGGACTATGTGTGGAGTAAGCAGCAGAAGATGCAGCAAGCCCAACAGCAGCAGCTTCTACAGCAGAGACTGCAGGCTCAGAACAGTATTAAATCCCGGGCCTGGCCCGAAACCCCCTCAGGCGCCCCACCACCCTACATGAATGGCTTCCCCCAATCCCAGGCCCTAATCCTGGACTCTGGGCCCCCAGCCTACAGTCCTCTAATGCTCAGAGGCAAGCCAGGTGAGACCCGGCGAGTTAAAGTGACTCGCACAAAATCCTGCGGGCCATTTATTCCCCTCCAGCAGCATCAGCAAGAGACCGTCCTGACTTCACCGTATAGTGAGATCCCTGCCACCAACGGAACATCCGGAATGGGCCATTACAGCCATGCTGACCAGCCCCCAGGGCAGTTCCAGTCGACCATTAGACCCCCTAATTACTGTGCTGACCCCTCTGCAGGCCCAATCCCGGACGAGTCTACACGCAGCCTGCACAAGGCCTTAGCGCTAGAGGGCCTGAGGGACTGGTATCTGCGCAATGCTCTGGGTCAGCCTGCTAACAATACTGGGAAAGGCCAGGAGGGGGTGCCATCTCAGCGCAGACGTACCACCGCCTCGCTGCATGGGTCACACCAACACCCCCCTCTCAAACATCAGGCACAGTCGTTCCAGGGTGACACACCCTACCCCCACCTGCCCCAATCCGCCACCTTCCACGGACATCCAGTACACGGGCGGTGAGTAAGAGGGAGTGGGGAGGAACATGTTATTGTATTTTGTGTAAATATGCTCAAGTACCTATGTTTTATTTTTTAACTGTTAATGTGTTATGTGTATTTAGCTAACTGTTTCACTAATAAACTTCTGATTTTTGGTTGACATGCTTTCGATACAGACAAAAGAATTATATAGAAATATGTGACTGTTCATTAATTTTTACCTTTTTTCATGTATTTTTCTGTAGGTCAGTGGATCTCTCCCCATATCAAGAAACCTTCCCATCCAAAATGCAGGATTTGACTCTCAAAGAAACAAGTAATGACAGACCCAGCCCAGGCACTCTGGTCTAACACACACAAACGTACACACAAAGACTGCATAACCACCAGCTGTAATGGAATGGCACAATAAGAAAAACTTGTTTTGCGTCATTTTGCATAGACTGCACAGCCCTAACCAGTACCAGAGGCGCTAATATAAATGTACAGTCCTTTCTTTCAAAATCACACTTTCATGGGAGAAAGAACCAAATGGACAATGGGAAACAAACACAATTTTCTTCATTATCCTGTATTTTCTGAGTTGTTTTTCCTTTTTGTTCTACAATAACAAGCACCAAATTTTGTTAAATGCACAGTAGTTTCAATCATGATGAAGACATAAACCTGAAGACCTTAAGGTAGCACATCTCCTTTTAAAACATGTACTGTACACTTTATTATTTCTTTATGTTTGTACTAACGTCACTTTGACATGTTAATTCTCTTGATTATTTGTATTCTTCTGAAATCAGTATAAAGCTTCAGGGTTTTCCTACAGTGTCACAAATCAAGTATTCAGTTTCGACACCCTTTTAATCAGGATCTTTTTAATAATTCTTTGTACAACAACAACAACAAAAAGATTTCTATGCAAATTACAATCATGATGGCTATGTTTGGACAAAATAGATACTATTTGATGAATGAGTCATATTTGATGAATGAGTAATGTGCTTAATATTTTGTAATACAGATTTGAGTAGAAATTAAGGAATATGTAAGAAATGATATCTCTAAGAAAACACTCAACCAAATCTTAAGCATTGTATTCTTCCCTTGGCTTGATATTATTATTCAGAACACTATATATGCCATTAAATCCTGTACTTTCTCTTTTCTAAAGCAGAAAAGCCAAAAAGTTACTCAACATCTGTAGCAGGAAACAGGACAGTACAGGGTGTGCACTTTCAGCGTCCGACAAAAGGTCACATCTTCAGCTTTGTGTACAGAAAACACTGACTGTGTGTAATGCTGCTCTTTTCACTCCCAACACCTCCAGACATGACAGACGTGTGAACGGCTAGAAGCTGTTCTTGGAAACTTTGCTTATTAATGAACAAATGGCTTATTAACCCATCAGTGACTCAAATATTCTGTCATACATGGGTAATGGAAAGTAGTTTTGATACTAGGTGTTTGCCACAGCTTGCAGAGAGCATTGTTAAATGTACTGCTATGTGCAGTTGTACAGTATTTAAATTATAACGATGCAAACACGAAGTCATGTTTATTCTGATTATGGTTAATTGCAGTGCAAGTAGTTTTATACCCAGGAAGCAAGTGGAAGTTCTTTGACCCACATTCTGCACCCCATGCAAGGTCAGAATATGGTCACATAACGTCAGAGCACACAAACAAACACAAGCAACCAAGCGTTTAGTTGGTGTACCTGTGTTTAACACAATGTATCTGTGTTTTCCCACAGTGTCCTTAATTAATATGTGATGCCCATTCCCTTGGAAACTGTTCTAGACTGTTCTCCCCTATTCACAGAGCTCTAAAATATTCTTCCCTATTCAGTACAAAATACAGTGTACTTAATATGTGCTTTACCTTACCTTAATCTACCCCTGGAAATACACCAAACACCTTCATTTGTGGCCATTTATTTATGAAACTAATCCCAAAATTTTTGCTTTTAAATTATATTTAAGGCATGAGAGTAAAACCCCTTAGTCTTAAATTAAAGCCGTTGATTCAGGAGGTTTTATTATTTAAGGGACAGATTTGAAAAAGTCAATAGTTTTACATGTTAATCAGCCTTAATCTGTGCACTTTTCCCTTATAATTTTCCTTAATTTTCTGTATGGAAAATGAAGGTCAAAATTAAGGAAATTTTAAGGTGTAAAATTAAGGCATTTGGTTTCATAGTGATTCTGACTGTTCTACATTTTTCTCCATTTACAAAGTTCTAGAATGCTCTCCCGATTCACAGTGTTCTAGAATGCCCTTGCCCATTTATACTGTTATAGACTGTTCTTCCCCCATTCACACTGTTCTAGAACACTCTTCCCCAATCAGACTCTTATAGAATGTTTAACCTATTCACGCTGTCCTATTTACTGTTCTCCCCCAATCAGAGTGGAATAGAATGTTTTATTCTACTTGCTCGTGTACTACGTTCTCCCTCCTTTAAGACTTTTATACCTTTTTTCTCTTAATCAGACTGTTCTCAACTGTTTTTCTGGTGCACACTGTTCTAGAATGTTCTCCCCCTCTCACACTCATGTGAACTAAAACAGCATCAAAATATACCCAACCAAACAGAAACATGTGTTTACTTGAGAGAATCTAGAAAGCTCTCTCTACATTCGTACTGTTTCAAAATATTCCCCACCATCTACTCACGTCTAGAATATTCTCCCTTAGACATTTTGATTCCTTGGGCTTGTCAGTTCTTATTCTGGACATGGGAAAGACATTTCAAGGTTTGTTGCAGAATGTTTGTGAGTGTGCTGTGACTATTAGACATAAAATAGCTAGTATAATAGCACTTCTCTGGAGTAACTCCTGCTAGTGACATCAGTCACTGGTGCTTTGAAAACACTGTTCCTTGTTAAAGGTGTGTAATAATGACTGAATCCCTGGTGGCTTTTACTGCGTCCACTGGAAGGCGCTCCCTCCTTTGGAGAAGCTGCTTCTTATCTAATCAAACCCACACCACAGATGTATGCAAACGCACACTGCCGAGGGCAATGTATGTGAAAGGATTTGACTGTTGCTTATTTGTGTCTCAATGTTCAATGTTCACCATTGCAAATGACCATTTACCCGAGTCCCTGGACACCAAGTCTCATTATTTGGCACCAAGTTTGTGATTAGGTTGACCGAAAGGTTCAGCTGGCAAAATCAAGAGATCCCTGTTACAGATGTCCCTGTTTTCCCATATTGCAATGTTATTTATTAAATGCTATGTGAGACTTATTTGGTGTAATCAAACCAGGATGCGAACTGTTAACCATTGTGCCTAACAGCAGCAGGAAATGGAAAACACCCTATTAAGCTTTAGCTGTACATGAAAACCACATTCAGTGTAGTGCAACATGTGTCTGTGTATTTGCTCATGACCAGATTGTACTTTCAAACAAGGCTAAGACTGAAACGTCACAAAGCCAGGATTGCTGGCTAATCCAAATCAGTGTATCATGTTCGGTTTTTAAAGTGTTGTTGCTATTTTATAACTTTAACTGTCTTATTCAGACGCATGCGGGTACTCTTCAGCGTTCTGTTTCTGCTAAACTCCTATATGGGTACCCTAACTTTAAACTGAGCCAGTGGTAAATTGAGGTTAGCTTGTCTCAGAAACTTAATAGTCTGCTCTTACTAGCCTGCTGAAAAAGGTCTTGTTGGTTGCTGGTTTCAGATGGTCTGAGCGAGTCCTTCATAGTCATTAGCTTCATTTAAAGTGATCAGCTGATAGACTAGGCTCACAGACTAGCCTGGTCGAGCCGGTTGTACCGGTTGCTCAGCTAAACCGTTAAACACTAATAAAAGCAATCCCTATGGTGACATCTACCAGCCAAGCCAGTTTGACCTAACTAAGCCAAGCAATTTATTTCAGCAGGGAAGCCTACTTGTGTAGATGAGGTTGAAGTGTATGTTACTACTTAAGCAATCAGGAGCTTCACCGTTTTTAAACTTGGGGTGCAAAGCTCTGACCTTGTCGCCAAATGCTGCCATGCTTGTCTCAGGACCAGACTGAAAGCTGCTCCATTTCGCAGGCCACTTTGTCTGTCTTAGAATCAACAGCACGGCTGCATGGGTAGAATTAGAAGATTAATCTTTTTTTTTCCTATGTAGAATGCAACACAAGTGGCCTCCGAGAAGGTCACTGAATGTTTACTTTGCTTACTACATGTAACTAAACAACTTGGTAAGAAAAAAAATGCTGTGTTGTATCTTCACTCACATCTACTTTTCCTGGCCTTGTGATTAAAACCCAAAACTTTGCCCGAAGGCAAGTATAAATATTTTGTGTAAAAACAAAGTAAACTAGGGTACATTTCAACAATGCCAAGGCAAATTCATTAAGAATTCCCTTTCTTAGATAATATCATTTTATACATTTTCAGTTAAAAATCATCACTTGCCTGGTTAAAGGGGAAATGTATACTAAGCAATTTCGTTCACCTATTGAAGACTCTAAATCTAATTCATGTAAATGTAAATACTTTGCTGTATTTTGAGTTCGCAATTCTTGAAAAGTGGTTGGGACAGGAGTGTACAGAGTTTGTTTTTAATAAATATTAAAGTTTTTTGTCTTATACAAATGTGTGTTTCATTTTGCAGTGCATGTTAATCTAGTCTAGATCAGTGCTTCTCAGTCCAAGCCTCACCATGTGGAACTGCATTCTCTGGAGGGATGGAGCTTCTTCTGATACCTTTGGAATGAGTTGGAGTGGTGTTTGTGAACCTCAGTAGCTGATCTCACTAATACTCTTGTGGCTGAGTGCAGTTAAATCATCACAAAAATGTTTTAACATCTAGTCTGAAGCTGCAGAGGCTGTTACTGCAGGAAAGAAGAGACAAAGCTCCTTTATCAATACCCCTGATTTCAGAAGAACCAATGAATTTTCAGGCGTCTATAAACTTTATACACACACTATAAGAACAGAAGTATTTTCTAGTGTGACTCTTGACTTTGATGCCTGACTCTTACGCCAACAGGGACTTTAATGACAATGCATTCACATCATTTTTAATATGGACTTGGTCCCCCTTTGCAGCTTCCACTATACCTGAAAGTTTCTGTGCGAATTTGTGTCCATTCATTCTGTAGAGCATTTATGAGGTCAGACGCTGTTGTTGGATGAGAAGGTCTGTCTCTCAATCTCCATTCCAGTTCATCCCAAAGGTGTTGGATGTGGTCATGCTGGAAGAGAAAAGGTTCTTCCCCAAACTGTGTTCACAAAGTTGGAAGCAAAGCATGGTCCAAAATATTTGAATCATGCAGAAGCATTAAGATTTCCATTCACTGGAAGTAAGGGGCAAGCTGTATTAAATAATTAAGAGGTGTGTTCCAATACTTTTGCCCATTCAGTGTATATAGAGTGTTTACAGCTTATGGCATTTTAAATATGTATTTGAAATTGTCATTTATATTTCATGTAGACCTTTACTTTGTTTATATTTGATGCTGATCATATAAACTAATTCCAATGCTTGATTAAGAACACTTCGTATGACAACGGACTAAATTGCATAATGATTATTGCATAACTTTAGATTCAAATCTCAAGATTTAAAGTTGTTTTGTATGTGCAAAGAGTACAATGTACAGTGAAATGCATCTCCATAGGCTACAGACTTACCAATAGACACAAGTAACATTAAAATACAATAAATACGAGTGACAACATATAACATTTAGTGTGAGGTAGTAAGTGATAGTAATGAGTAGCAATATATGTATTACAGTGGGTAAAGTTTGCATTACAAAGAAAGCTACACCAATATACAGTGCCAGATGTTATGATAGTGTACATGTGACTACTGATCTGGTGTTCACCTTGAATATTTCCTATTTGGAGTTTGTTTTGATGCATTGTATAAAACTCCATGTTGCTGTGATTCCTCTGTCTATGTAGAGCAGAAGCTTTATAGTTTGCAGTGTTGTAGGGCAACTACATTTGCATATTATTATTATAATTGTTGTTGTTGTTGTTGTTGTTGTTGGTGGTGGTGGTGGTGGTGGTGGTGGTGGTAGTAGTAGTAGCCGTATTATTATTATTATTATTATTATTATTATTATTATTATTATTATTATTATTATTATTATTAGTAGTAGTAGTAGTA
>JBBPDB010100270.1:0-24028 GCA_037974465.1 Brachypetersius altus
GAGAGAGAGAGAGAGAGAGAGAGAGAGAGAGAGAGAGCGAGAGAGAGAGAGAGAGAGAGAGAGAGCGAGAGAGAGAGCGAGAGAGAGAGCGAGAGAGAGAGCGAGAGAGAGAGAGCGAGAGCGAGAGCGAGAGCGAGAGCGAGAGCGAGTGAGTGTGTGTGTGTGTGTGCCTGTCCTGTTATTGACGGACCACTTGTCCAGAGCGCTTTTTCCATTTCTCCCAGTGACCACAGGGAGGATCTCCAAGACCCACTGGAACCTTTGCTTAGAAAATGGATAGGCGGGTGCATGGATGGATGGATGTGTGGGTGGAGGTATGGAGGTATGGATGTATGATGGATGTGTGGGTGGAGGTATGGATGTGAGGACGGATGAGTGGAAAGATGGATGGATGGACGGATGGGAGGATGTGATTCAAATATGCCTTTCTATATGCACCTTTCTATTACACTCCTGGTGCTGACAGGGATGTGTGACTCAAGTGTATAAAAATGAAACACAGAGCAGGACAATGTCACCTGACCTGCATGCCAGCAGCAGTAGGGCATTAATCCGTCTCGTTCAGGGTTTCTCTACAATACAGACTGGCCGATAAAGTCAAGCTGGAATTGAAATGGATTGAAAGTTTCATGGGTTGACGCTATTCTCTCGTTCCCCTCTGTCTGCAGACAAGCGTCTGTCCGACTCAATGTTTGTTTTGGAACGTCTGCTTTTGGTGATTAATTCACATCCCAAATGATAAAATCGTGTCCTGCCCAGAATTATCTCCCCAAATTTCTAGTTTCACATTGAAGACAGCTTAAGGAAGGGGCTGTTCTAGTTTTATGTTCACACAGACTGTGAAAACAACTGAACTGAAAGACTATAGCTATAATGCAATATTTTTGCTACCGGGGGTTGGTTGACATGTTTTCTGTCAGGGCCAATATAGATTATTACTAATCAAGGAGACAGATAACTAAAATTTGAAGTAAGAGTGAAAATCTTGCTGTCCAAATTTAGAAGAACTTCAACATAGAACCTTGCTGAGACACCATTCAGCCTGTATTTCTGCTTGCAGCATTACTAATCATCATGGGTTTGTTTGTTCAGGTAGGCAATATTAGAGCTTACATTATAACAGCCAGTTGTCCAGTTACCACACACTGCCACTGATATTTGCTGGTATATGATTAAGATTGGTCTGTATTGTTCTAACTAAAATTAGTACATTTGTTAGGTACAAATTATTAGAAGGCTTATTTGCAAATCAAAAAGTCCAATTCTGCAATAATAAACAAGATGTTGTGCTACAAAAAATCACAGAATTTCAGTCACTCCCACTAGATATAACAATCTCAACTCTGGATTAGGGTCAATTTCAGCTTCTCAGTGCATTCAGAATCGTAATTTGTCTGACTAACAGTGTGCTTTTGATTTACATTGCATTCATGATTAGTAAACAAAGCTCCAGGCCAGTGCTTTGGTCAAAAAAGCAGGTTTTTCTGAGGTTTGAACATGGACCAGACTCCTCACAATGCTTGTGGTGTCATGTTAAGATCAGTTAAGATAAACCTTTATCAGTCCCACAAGTGAGAAATTTGCACTGCAGAAAGTGAACAATAGGTAAGAGCAGCATCAATTAAAAAACAATAGAACAGAATAAAAGCGATGCCAACAGTACAGTATAAAAAGAACACCATGGATGTGTGTATTGGAAAATATATATGTATATGTATTAACAACACCAGGCGTCTGACTGGTATAACTGGTCTGTAGGCAGCTCCTGAGCTCCATGTTATTGGGACAAACTTCCAAACTAACAGCCTGTTAAGATAATGTTGTTAACAGGATGTAATAAAACGGTTACTCTTGAATTATGTGCCTTTCAACTCAAGTCATAAACCAATAAGACTACTGTGTCTTCTGAGCCTCAGTTACAACCGGCTGTTCCAGTGAATCTGGAAACCTGTTGGGTCCCATGTTGTCACATCCTCATTCTTATCTGAGGGCATGATTGTAAGAGCACCTCTGAGAAGGACACAAACCAATAAATATCCACAATCTCTTAACAAAATGACATGAACATACTTCCACCCACTGTGAACCATGCTGATGTCACCCAGGATCTCCAGAGACATGACTGCAGTACAGAAGTTCAAGTAAGAGTTATAGATAAGCCTAGATCCCTTTTTTAAAGTCCATTAGAGAACACACTGATAATATTCTTGGAATATTTTACATGTGCTTATAAATATATAAATAAAAGCCACAATAATGTAAATTAAAGTCTTATTTTTGATGGATTACGTTAGATTTACACCAGTGATAACATGCATACAGACCGTCAGTCTTTTCTCTCATTGGCTCTTTTCATACTAGAATGCTAATAGACAGCAGAAAAGTTAATATACCAGGTTTTTAACATTTAGGCCTGTGCTTTGCTACTACTGCATTATGAGGGCATTTGCTTCATCTGAGCTTAGAACACAGTCGTGGTCGGTCACAACACAGTCGTGCGTTAAAAGGGTCGAAAGGCAATGAGGACACGTTTGGTAGCCTCTGTGAAGCTTTGGGAGTCCAGGGCATTCTCTGAAGTGCTTGCTGGATGATCTCAACTCTAAACTCCTGACGATAAGTAGGAGGAAATGTTGCAAAAAAAAAAAAAACAACACACAGTTCAAACGCTCTAGTTGGTTTCTGCCCTTTCTGCTGAAAAATCCAGTCATGCACTCTTTCTCCATGTACTGTGTACTGTTACATGAAGTGAATCCCCTGCTCATAAACACCCAACACCTCAGAAAGGCCTTGTTAATTGGTTGTATGAGGTATACTGACAGCAGGGCAACTAAAAATAAGTAGAACTAAAATGTAATATAATATATAAAATAACGGAATCACTAAACATGCCTGAAAAAATGACAAAAATTGTAATTGTGCTGTAATTTGCAAAAACACATTGAGACGTAAACATGCAAATGAATCAGTCTGTTGGGCTTCTGGAAAGGAAACTTGGAACAAACAGGAAAGTTGTCAATTGTAACAAAGGAAAAGATGATAAAAGCCCTCAAGAAGGAAAACCGACACAGAGTCTGGCAAAACACAGTCAGCTGGGTGTAAAGTCTAGTGCAAGTATAAACAAAAAGCCAAGGTTATAAAAGGTCATAAATATGCAGGTCAACCAGCAAAGATGTCATAGTATCAGGATAGAAAACACAAATCCATACAAAATCCTTGATCATAGAAAATGCACAACAAAACAAATGAAAACAAGCACTTAATTATTCTGATCCAAGGCCTGGGGAGCTGGCCATCATTACCTTAACAGTCAATATACAGGTGTATGCTGAAATTTGGACACATTCCTCATTCCATCCATTAAAAAAAATGATGAAGTTATTTATTAGGATGAAAATCTACCACAGGTTTAAGAGTGTTAAAGCTTTTCTTTAAGAAAAGAATATCAACTCAATGACATGACCAGCAAACAGTCGCCCAATCGCTGATCTGCCGGTTGCTATGTGAGAAAGCTGGGTCCAGCTTGATGGCAAATTGTTTTTCATTAGTCCATGTCTCATTAGTACATGTCTCAAAGCCCAAGAAACAAAGTACTAATTGTGACTTCTTTGGTTAAAAATTCCATATTTTTCTGACTCCCCGTTGAGTGATTCCATTATTTTCATGATGATACAGTAATACATGTCAAAGCGAGACTTATTCTTTAGTAAAAGCAATAAACCAAGACCCTGAAGCCCTCAGGTTAACTTTGCATGGTCCTGCAGTAAATCAGCCAGATTTAGATGGAAAATAGCTGCAGAGTACAAACATGTCCCTCCTGCAGAGGGAGTGTGTGTGCACTGTGTAATTATCGTGGTGACAGACGGAGGGAGGATTAATTCTGACAGGGCACATTTAGCTCACCTTGCAAAAAGAAATATGCTGATACTGGAAGTTAGCCCTTAAAGCAGCAACTGTATTCATCAGGAACGTCATAGTGGTCTTATCCCGTTTTCATCAGTGTCACCAGTGTGATGGAATGTTTGGGATGTCTTTGGGTTGATGCTGAACATCTCTGGTATTATTCCAAACCCAGGGGCATTAATATGCTTCACTTTGTGGCTATAAAAGCTTCTGGCAAAGCTTCCCACAAGATTTTGAAGTGTGTGGGAGTCTGCACTGAGTTAAAAGAGCAATAGTAAAGTCAGATACTGTTGCTAGATGTGAAGGCCTGGCTCTCAATCAACATTGCAGGTGATCCCAAAGGTGTCTAGCTGTGTTGAGGTCAGTGCTCTGTGAAAGCCTGTGGCATTACTCCTGACCAAACTCATCTAACCAATTCTCCCACAACTATATTGCCTTTCTGCTCAGATGCTCTGTCATGATGGACCAGTAAAGGACCTTCCCCTCTGTTGCTACAAAGATGCAAACATATACAGCACTGCACACCGACAAAAATAATATTTAAAAACTGCTCAGATGATTTCACATTACCATACTAAATAAAACAATGCAAATAAGATTATACAGTAAATAGTGATTTTATGTTCCGTTTATTAATGTGTTTCTTGTTGAAGTATGGTTTTACTGTAGTTTCCATCAGAAACCTGGTTTGACTCAGTCAGTCCTTCATTAAATTCAATCAGGAGCTGCTGATGGAATTTTACAAACCCAAACAATTACTGGAAGAACCGAGGAGGAATCTGGAACCGAACCTGTGTTCTCCTCACCAGCTCACATTCGGTTATCCTTCCTAGGAAAACAACACCTTAATAACAATGGCAATGGTTTTAAACAATATGCATATGTGCCTAAGACTGGCCATTATACACCCTCCACCAAACTTTAATGTTAGCATGGCCCTTTATTATATGTTTATTATTTGTGTAATTATAGTCATAAGAATATATGAGAAAATACGCCCATCACTATCAAGAACACATCCCATCTTATAGCTCTATATGCAGACGATATCCTTTTATTTACAAAAAAGCCTAACGAATCATCATGGGACTATTCGATCACTTCAGTCATCTCTCAGGCTACAAGATTAATTGGAGTAAATCCTGCTGGGGATTTATATGCATTTCTTTTGGGAGTGTTCAACCCTCTGACATATCCAAACTCATAGATAAAGATTTTTCTCTATCACCCATCTCTTTTTTTTTTCAACAACTTTAGCGGCTTTTACTGCAGCGAAAAAGATGTTAGTATGTAGATGGAACACTCCTCACTCCATGTGCAGACAATTATGGGCAAGGAACCTGATGGACATTATCTCCATGGAACTCTCCACAGCCCGCATACACGGGGCCAACTCTAAAACCCTAAAAAGATGGAATGATATCTTTGACAGAGTAAAGGAATTCCTCTTTTTTAACTATTTTATTTTATTCACTCAATTATCTGTTATACTGTCTTCTGGCTTAGGATACTTTGTTAATTTCTGTTAAAAAAAACCAAAAACAAAACTGTAAGATACATCGTCGTATATGTTATCTGTTGAGCTTGCATCTTCTCTCGATCAGATGTTTACCAACGGGAGGGGAGGGGAGGGAAATTTAAAGAACTGTATCCTGTAGCACATGTTTGCAGTCATGTATACCGAATAAATAAAAAACACTTGTTCACAAAAAAAGAATAAATGAGAAAAATACTTTAGACACATTTTGTGCCAGCTCATGCAATGTCTGCAAGCAGCCAATCGCCATATACTGATGGGTGATCTGTCTCTTTTGGCTCTGTCTAAAGCAGGGCTCTAAATGCTTAACAGGCCAGAGGGAACAGTTACCACTTGCCACTCCACATTACATGTGAGAAGACACTGACCCTTAATCTCCACTGAATAGAACAGCAAATCAAGGGCATATTTAAATGTACTGTATGTTATTCTATAGCTCGGTAGATGAAGGAGAGAAATTGATGAAAGCAAAACAAATGTTTGTTTGGAAATAAGATAAGAAAAATCTTTATTAGACCCAAAAGTCAGAAATTTGCATAGTCATGGCAGAGAGTGGACAGGTAAGAGCAGCAAAAAACAATAGAATAAAAACTATACCAACAGTACAGTATAAAACATATGATGTACAAACAATCTAGAAATATAAATAAATAAAGACGGAAGATCAATATTCAGTGCCCACCTGGAGTCTAGAGTCATGGCATGATCATGGCTGGAGGCTGGTGACCACATTAAAGCTACAACAAAGTCATTTGGTACCTTAAAAAAGTTAGTCTCTGTGTGCAAACATGACTTTATTTCCTTCGGGGTTGAGTATTACAGCACTATCCTCACTGGTATGCCCAAAAGGCCCATTAGACAGCTCCAACTCATTCAAAATGCTGCTGCTAGAGTTCTAATCAAAACCAAGAAAAGAAAAGAACATTACTCTAATTCTCAGGTCCTTGCACTGGCTCCCAGTTTGGTACGGAATTGATTTTTAAGCATTACTCAATGTGTACAAGCCACTTAAAGGTTTTGGCTGTAAATGCATGTTTGAAATACAGTGTATAATCCTGGTAGATCTCTTAGCTCAGCTCGTGGTGAAAAGATCTGAAACTAAACTTAAAATGGTGTTTAGTCACTATGCTGTCCAGCCAACTGCCCATCAGCATCAGATCTGCACCAACTGTATTTTTAAAATGCTGCTAAAAGTTGCATTGTTCTCATCCACCATTTTAAATATCTGCACTGCCACTGCTCTTTTTAATCTTCTTTTATTGATTTTTGACTCTTTTATTCTCTATTTTCATGCTTAGTTTAGTTTTTTACTCCTGTAAAGCGCATTGAATGACCTTTGTGCAGGATAGTGAGCTATACAACTACTCATGATTTGACTTAAATAAGCAACATGTTATATACAACCAACACTACATACACTGCTTCTGTTCCGGTATGCTGGGTTTTACGGTCTAAAGGCCCCTGGAAAACAGGTCCTTTGTGCTCATGGTAAAGGACTGGGTAAATGGAAAATCTTTCAATTATTACTGAGGAGGGATCAGTTTTCAGTGGAACAGGCTACATTTAACACAGGACAGAGACACACACACACCCACACACACACACACACACACCCACACACACACACACACACACACACACACACCCCAGCAGCATGCCTCATACAGGTAGGATCAAAAGAAAAGGCAACAGTATATGTCTCTTTATCCTCAATGCATTTCTAAAGCCATAAAGCAGGTAATAAATACTCGCCCTGTGTGAAACGCCATCCTGCACGTCTAATCCCGCTTCTGATTGCTGTTACAGATTGTGCCTCGGAATGGTTAAAAATGGATGCTCATTGCATCATCAATGGTCACCCAGACGAGACCAAGAAGGCCAGAGTTTAAGAAGAGCCACGAGGGCAAGACTCCAGTTCTCAGGCTTACAAATCTGGGGCTGGCATTCACATAGCAGTCCTGAGTCAGACGGCGGCTCTCAGATCAGGTTTCTTTGTATTTATGATGGCCACAGTCACACAAACTGTATAAACTACTGAAGTGGTTTGTGATTTGACGTACAGTACTGTGCAAATGTCTTAAGTTCCTGCGGAAACGATATTAAATAGTTTTTTCCACATTAATATTACTAAATATACTAAATAACACAACATTATACAGTAAATAGTTCATTTTATGTTCAGTATATCAATGTGTTCCTGGAGTATTACTGTATTACTGTAGTTTCCATCAGAAACCTGGTTTGACTTGATCAGTCCTTCAGTAAATTAAATCAGGAGCTGCTGATGGAGTGTCACAAATCCAAACAACAGCTGGAGGAACTGAGGAGGAATCTAGAACCGAACCTGTGTTCTATTCACCAGCTCACACAATCTAAACTACTGTTTATAAACAAAACTAATCTTGATCCTTTTTACTGATCTCTTATTTGTTTATATTTATTCTAATGTTGACTTTACTAGCAGAAAGACACTTTATCACACTCTGAGAAAAATGGCTTTAAACAATTTGCATATGTGCCCGAGAGTTTCGGACTGCATTGTACATGACCACTTACATATTTACATTGCTATCAGGAGAAAGAATTGAAGAACCTTTTGAAGAGAAGCACAAACACATTCTTAACTTCTAATGCAAGTTAAAGGGTCCATTCGTTTGTGATTTTAGCACATTTGTTCCACTTATGACATTTTTATTAATTATTGAAAGGCCCAATTCATGATACATGGCCATTTTCCATTCTTGCTTCTTCCCTTACAATTGAATAGGTATTTTTTAACCCTATCATAAGAGCGATGTATGTAAAAATCCTCTTTTGTGATTGGCTGACCTAATTCACAAAAACATCTGGACTGAGCAGCAGAGATAAACTGCTACAGGCTGGATTTGGTTTTAATCTAAACTACATTAAATTCCATCAGAAATGGCATTTAAATGAGATGAGGACTATTACTATACGTTGTGAGGCGAGGGGACGCAGCACAGTACAAGCAGACTGCTTCTAATCTCTGGTGGGGCAGTGATGGGCTTCCGAGGTCTGAAATGGTTAAGCAACACTTTGCCACACAGAAAACCACTGCTGTATTAATGTTGATTTATTGTAATTATATTGCAGCCTCAAAGATGTTTCAAGGGCATGTCGTACTTGTATAACTGCGTATGTGACAGAGTATCTGGTATCTTGAATGCTAAACCAGTAGCCCTTTAAAATCAGACTGACAAGCTCCAGAGATGTCTGTCAAGGCAGTTTGAATTAATTCTACATTACTGCTTTGCTTTTATATCAGTGCATTCAGGCCATGAAGCACAGTGTGTTTCTCAGACAGCAGAACCGGTTGGTTCTGTGGGCTGGGGTAGAGTTAGGCCTGCCACTCAGTACCCCCAGGGTGAGCTAAATTCGCTGACGACGCGGTATCAGCAGCCGAGAGCCAGAGGACAACAGGAAACCTGGACGCTGATTCATTTTCCCTCAGTGGAATTAGAATGGAAATTCACAGCTGTAACTTTCTGCCTTTAGCTTACAACATTTCCTCACTCACTGAGCCAAGCAGAGGCCGGCCCAAGACCACTTCTCTTACAGTCAGCCCTTCTGAGCATTAAGGAAAGATTAGATTGCCAGTAATAATAATAAAAAAAACACACATATATAATTCAGTACCTCTGCTCAGTCAGGACACATGATGTATCCAGTCACTGAAAAATACACCATAGCATTTTAAACGTCTTATTATACAAAGGATATTAGGATTATTCAACCTGTTTATCTGTCTATCAGCCTTTGCAGACAATTTTATAGCCTTTCAGTTCCAGATCTGAACATGAGAATTAGGGCTGGGCCATTTGGCCTAAAATCAAAATCTCGATTAATTGGACATTTTAACTTGATAACGATTAATGAACGATTATTTCATTTATTTTTTTGCCTTCATAGATCACGTACAAGTTGCTCAGTTGTCTCAGTGTTTAAGCTCTCCATGTTCAACATGTCGGCGGAATAACATAACTGAGCGGGGTCACATTTTAAGTACCATTTCTTCAAATAAGCAAAATGGAATAAAATGATTTTACTCGACAAAATGACAAGATTACACACTGAAAACGCTCTTAAAAATGCACACTGAAAATGAAACATGTTTTCTCTCATCCTTTCTGCATCATCTTTCCAGTTATATTGCACACTATGGTGCAACATTACTGCTACACTCTACAGCATCATACTTGGACACAGTGGGGGAAATAATTATTTGGTCCCCTGCTGAAAATGTAAGTTTGCTGATCATTAACAAGCTCCTCCTGTGTAGTTCTGGGCTGATCTCTCAGCTTTCTCATGATCGTCTCCCCACTATGAGACAAGATACTGCATGGGGCTACAGACTGAGGGCAATTGATGGTCCTTTTACATTTCGTCCATTTCCGAATAATCACACCAAAAGTTGTCACCTTCTCACCAAGCTTCTTGCTAATGGTCTTGTAACCCATTCAAGCC
Organism: Brachypetersius altus; assembly: GCA_037974465.1. Classification (NCBI taxonomy): domain Eukaryota; kingdom Metazoa; phylum Chordata; class Actinopteri; order Characiformes; family Alestidae; genus Brachypetersius; species Brachypetersius altus. The sequence goes on from JBBPDB010100270.1 coordinate 9,923, forward strand.
TCGTGCAGGTCTACAATCTAGTCCCTGACGTCCTTTGACAGCTCTTTGGTCTCGCCCATGGTGGAGGAGAGGTTGGAATGGAAGAAACTGATTCTGTGGACAGGTGTGCTTTATGTGTGTAAAGCACATGGTGGAGGAGTGTGTATAAAGCACAATATGGGCACAGAGCCAGTCTGTGAGAGGCAGGGTTGTAAGGGATCAAATACTTATTTCCCTCAATGACATACAAATCAATTAATAACGTTTATGCAACATGTTTTTCTTGATTTTTGGTTGATATTCTGTCTCTCTATAAAAATGAAACTACCTCATGAATTGGAGACTGTTTATTTGTTTGTAAGTCAGCAAACATACCAGATTCCTCCCATGCTCAACACTTTGCTCTGTCACTTTTGGATAATTTCCACTGGCAAAAGGAACCCTGCTACACCTAGCAGACGCTTTTATCCAAAGCAACTTCCATTCCCTGACTACAGGGGACAATCTCCCTGGAGCAACTTGGGGTTAAGGGAACTTGCTCAGGAACTTCTTTGCCATCTCAGTTCAGTTTAGGTACCTGTATATCAAAAATCCTTTGCAATTGTTTAGTACTAATACTGTAACTATCTGAAGCATTACCTGTATTGCAGTCCCCATATTCTGTATACTCTCACACTTTATATTGCTACTTTGCTCCATCACATACATACGTCACATTGATGAATGTTGTATTATATGTTGTCACTTGTATTTATTGCATTGTAATGTTGTACTGTTTGCCTGTAGTCTGTGGAGAAATAATAAAAGAAAAAGTTTATTGGATGCTGTTTGCTGTAGTTTATACATATGACAATAAAACTGTGGCCTATGGATGGAAGTTCCTCCTGAGCCTTTCTGTTCTGGCCATTATACTCATGTAGTAATTGCCTGATTCCAGCAGTTCAGACAGACAGTTGCTGGGTTGCCTCCTGTTTCTGAGCCTCCTGGTTGCTCAGAAACTCATTCGAACAGACTGAGGTGGGACGAGTTTCTGAGCAACCAGCACCATCAGAGCTTGTGTTAAGGGCCGCAAGACTCCTTGAGAAGAACATGGCATTATAACTTCCTTTTAACTGCCCATTATAACACAAACTGCACTCTCTAAATCACTGTATCATACCCTGCGTCCGTTATTTCTAACACACTGCACTTTACAGAACATAGTCTATACTATTACACTGCCACACTTTATACTTGCAATGTTTAATTGAATATATTTTCTATATTATTTTTATATGTTTTCATTTAATAGTTTTAGCCTTTTACACTACTGCCCAGTAGCAAAGAGCTTTAAAGTATAAATATCTTGTTCGGATCTTGTTTTAACTGTTTAATATATTTTTTCTATATATTTTTATTTATTCTTTTTAGCCTTTGATTTCTTTATTGTGTACTCTTTATTATTATCTGTATTGTCCCATGTACATTTAAGGGGCATGTTTCATTAAATAATGTACATAATAATAATAATAATATCAAGAATATTTTATTAGTTGAGTCTGAGATACTAATCTTCCACATTATAACCCCTGCCCTTAAATACCCACAACAATGCCACTATAATGCAATAACGCTAATAAAACTACCGGACAAAACTAATCATCCGCTGAAAGCCACTCCTGGGAGTTTTAACTGAATGTTATTAAATGACTAAAACATAAATGCATTTCTAAACGCAGCCTGAGAGGTTTCAGGTCACCACTGATTGCACAAAAACAAGCCAAGGTTAGCACACCAAAACAGGAGCCATACCAGGCAGGAATCCAGGCTAGAGAAGCTCATTCATGTCAGGTCTAGAAAGTCCCTTTCAGAAAACCAGTTTCATGACGTGCATTAATCTGATAAAAGGTTTCCTGAGAAGAGTTGATCAGATTTTTCCATGCAAATGCGTGGGCCTTTTTTAGAACATTTGAGAAAACAGAACCCCATGATATTGGGGTCTGTGTCTCCGTGTGTTTGGCGTGGGGTTGTGTGCGCTGTGGTCTGGGGTGGCAGGGTGTCTGTGCTGGGGTCTATGTCTCTGCATGGTTCGGGGGGTAATGCACGCGGTATGAAGTCACAAATTAGGCATGCATTTGCGCTGTGAAGACTGAAAACTGGTGCACTTTGCATACAATTGAGGTCTATTCGGGTTTGCGTACCACTTATGTCAATCCCTGGTTATAGTGGTATGACTTCTGACATGGCTTGCGACTTTAAAATTGTAAAGAAATATGCCATAATTTCGAATCGTGATATTCTGTTAGACAGGCAAGGCGTCAAGCGTAATTAAATAAAGATGCTAGCAGAATCAATACAAATGTAATAAATATCAAAAATGTAATCTTAAAAAATGACTGGGATCAAACCTGAAAATATCCTACTGCCCCAAATAATCATGCTCATCAGCAATGAAGTGGTGAGACACTTGCAGCGGCATCGCCAGCGTAAGATCAGCCGCTCAGCATGTTTCACACTTCATGCCTATTGAACTGACAGTGGTGGGGAAAGCAAAACAAAAAAAATGGTGTGACGGTTCTTGTTGTTTGCACAACAAACACCAGAGGGGACACTGCAGATTCTCAGTAAATTTTACAGAGACTCCTTTAGAGAGGAAATACATAAGCCCGTGATTATTGCGGGTTAAAACATGGCATAGCCGAATATTCCCCACTGTGTTTTAATATTAAGCCTTTCTACCAAAAGTAGAACATCCTCTGGTGGACTCTTGGCCTCTCCTGCCGCATTAGGTAATGAGGATAATACCATTTGTTGGCAGTCTGCTGGCCCAGCTGTAAATCTCTTTCAACACATATAAATAATGCAGGGAGTCTTCTCGCTAGGACTGCGCATCCTTTAATTAACTCCATGAAAGCTTCATTGTGGGCAAAAATGCATTTTGACATCAAAAGCAATTCAATTAATCTCTTGTCTTTCATGTTTTCACTGCAGACGCAGGCATTGTGCTTAAAGTCAGATCAAGATAAGGGGACTCATTAGGAAATGTAACTCTAATGGTCGGTACAAAAGTTCAGCTTCAAGAGCAGCTATCACGGATGCTTTATCTTATCCGACACGACAGATAAACAAGAGCAGGAGCATATGAACCATAGGAAAGGCTGCTTTATTCTCTTAATCCAGTCCAGACAGATGTTCGCTTGGTGGATAGCTGGAAGATTGGCTTCAGGTTTCAGGTCAAGTTCCATCACTCAGCATGGTTCAGTCAAGCTCTTCAAGTTGTCTGGCCATGAAGAGAGTTACAACTCAACACCAAGTCTGAACACCAAGAGACATTATAGGGCCAAAATTAAAAATACATCTGTTGTCAACATGCCAATTTGCCGCCTACAGTCCCAAGAGGGAGATTTCACAGTTTAAAGATCAGGAAAAGCCCTTTCGGATGTTGCATCTTGAATGTGAGAGAAACAACAAGACCTTAGGTTGAAGGAAAGAGTGACAGAAAGATCAATTCTTTTTTTGTGGGACTAATTTCAGAATGAAGCCAGACAACTGATTCCTGGAAGGAAGCCTAATTTCACATCTATATCGGTCAGTCTCTCTTGGTGGTTCAGAGAATTTGCATAACGCATATGGTTTATTTATTCCATGGGACATTTGTCTTAAACAGCCATTGCAACAAAAGAAATAAAGATAAGAGAGAGCTAGGAGGGAAATAAAGCAAAATAAAAATACAAAGAATCTACAAAATTGTAAAGTCTGTCAAACAGATGGTGCTGAAGGATGCTGTGCTATACTGCAGAATACATAACATTAAAAAAACAAAATAAATACTAGTTGTGGCAAGAATCCCCCTTTAATGACTGAAGAAGACTAAAAATGACCCATAAGCATCCAAAGGTAAAGGGTATTAAAGGAATAATGCAAGAGATTTAAAAGATTTCACAAATATCTATGACTTGTTCGTCTTGAACCCTGTCTCAGACAGTTGTCCTTATGTGGTTAAAGGTACATTAAACACGAAGATCACACCCAGCTGGTGACTAAAACGGCTTTTTTATTAGAGAATCCCACTTCACAGCACTATTTAATCCTCTTATAATAATCTACAATCTATGGCTGCAAAACAGGCCCTAGCAGCTCAATCTATGTATATGAATGATTATAATGTAGTCCTGAATCTCTCCATACTGCAGAAAACAATTATAATCACTCACCTGCATTATATCTACTCATTTGTCAAATGGGAATTTTTTCCTCTTAGTAGATATCCTTCATAGATGCTTCACTAAAGCATAAGCAGTAATCAGCAAACCACAGAGCGGCTTGTTAAATGCTGTGTAATTGCTGAGGCTCACCTTCGTGGTGTCATCATGTGACCGCTGGTAACGTTTCCAGCGGCAGCCGTAGATCCCGGTCAGACATGACAAACACAGCTGTCTCTCGTAGACCTGCAAGGGTTGGTGCTTCACCATGCTCCTTCAAACTGGACTCCACCCCACCCTTCTACCATCCCACTGACAGCACAGGACCCTGAAGAGACACAGAGAGAGACAGCTTCAGAAAAAAGCAAAATCATCATATTCCACTGTGCGTGCACGCACACACACACACACACACACACAAACACACAAACGCACAAACACACAAACGCACAAACACACAAACGCACACACACACACACAAAATAAGAGACCACAGCAATTTAATGATCACAGAAAATCTTATTTGATGAGGAAAAGTATAAAAACACTGCTGTAATCAACATTCTCCTCTTGCACTGTGACCAGTTGGATGGCAAAACACTACTAGAAGGTAATTATGGCCATTTGTTTGAGTGAACAAGGGATTTGATTTCTTTTAATTATTCATCATCATTTCTCTTTTTTTGATGTATTATGCTTTAAAGAACAATATTGTTATTTTGAAATTAGGAGAAAATTAGGTCAGCAATTCTTAAAAACTAAGGCAAAGCTGTTCAGCTCAATACTTGCACCTATAAAAGACAGAACTGAGAAACTCAACTTTTTCCTGTGGGCTCTTATATTTTATATACTGGGATGCCTGATCATTACACCAACAGGGATGTTATTGACACTACATTCAAACACATAGACTTTAGTGGAGTTGGCCCCCCTTTGCAGCTATAACAGCTTCCACTCTGTTACTAGGTTATATTACATATAAAATAATCAAACAACGTTTATTTTCCCCAGAATGCTATTTTATCAACACAATTCCAACAATTTTGAGCACACTAACACTTCCTACATTTGCATGTCCTGAAACATACACTCAATGTTCTTTGTTAACAAATCAATTTACAGTGTGTTCACTGTCTGACAACATTCATTAACCAGATAAAAAACGTTTTTTTTTAATACATTTCACTGCTACAAAAAGCCACCTTATATGTAGGGCACAAGACAAGCTATTACGTGACAGTCAATGGGTTTAAACAGTTAAGTAGTGCATTTAAAGTCCAGAATATGATTCTGCATCACCAGTTAATAGGATGTCAGACATGCATGGTCACATTCCATGTTCTTTCCATTTTATTAAGCAAAAATGTACATATTCATTTATAGTTGTTCACTCAACAACCATCCAATGCTTAACAAGAACAAAATCTGGTAAAAAAAAATTTATAAAATAAAATAATTGGTAAAAAAAATTGTGGTGTGCAAAAACCTTTGAATGGTAATGCACACTATATCTTCAGGAGTCTGTAGACATTACCTGCAGCCTAATCAGCAAATTCAGCTCATTAAGGGAATGCCTACTGCTGAGCATTCAACACACCCAGCTTTTATCACCTCCATAAAAAAGTACTCACAAACAGAACGCGATGCTCTAAAGCCCTCCAACCCTGGACTGTGGAGCAGTGGGGCTGCATTCTCTGGAGTGATGGAGCTCCGTCCCGTACCTTAAGATGATCTGGAGTAGCGTTTGCGATCCGGGACAAATTATCCAGCACCAGGACCTGACCTCACTAATGTTTTTAGGGCTGAATGTAAATCCTCACAGCAATGTTCCCACATCTAGTATAAAGCCTTCCAAGTGGGGAGGGTAACACCAAATAATTTGTTGGTCTGCAAGGTACCACTAAATATAGTTATTGATACAAAAGACATGCAGCAATTTGTGTTCACTTTTTTAAAAGGGCGACCCAAAGGCAGACATCAGGCACTTTTCAATAGATATACAGGAACCGCACTGTTCCCAAACTGAACTGCGATGGCACAGAAGGAGTAGCATGCTTTGACATGCCATTGTACCTTTGAGCCTGGTAACCTAGAGGCTTTGGGCTATGTTTTTCCTCTTTTTTTCTCAGCATCGTTTAACCATGCGATGAAAACCTAACCCAGATAAATGGTGGAATAACGGCAGGCATAGCTGCCTTCCAAGCAGGTTCACCTTCACGTTTCTCACAGCATTAAAGATAAATCTCTTAGCATTAAAGATAAATTCAGCCCAACAGTAGTGCAGTAGTGCTTGTACTTCATCAACTTACCAGTTATTTGTTTATTTGTGTTTAACTGTCCATGCAATAACAGCAATGGAGACAGAAACAAATGAACAAAAAACCTTTGCCTGATGTCCAGAAATCATTTTGACCCACCAAAAGCAGTAACCAAACACAACAGGAGAAGAATATGAGAAGAATCTCATATACCACCTTGAACTTTCACTAATCTGTTTATTACAAAGAGAAGTGAAAGTTCTCAGAGGAAGTATTTTGCAGCTCGGCGGAAACGGTCATGGTATAATCATGGTTCATTATGGACATTATGGCATTTCTGATGCTGCGCAAAAAAGTTGACCCTTCGTGGAGACGCACATTTCTCTAGAACATTCGCACCAGTGCCTGAAAATCACAACAGACAGACATGTCTATTATCCTGTCTGTGATTACACCAAATGTCCTACAGCAATCAGATCTGCCCCAAGCCCTGACAAACTGCAAGTATATGAACAGATAATAAATCCAAATTCACATTTCTGCAGCTGCAGCTTCAGCACAAATACTTTCCACTGCTTATCAGTCAGCACAGCAGAAGCACTAAGACCAGAGGAATCAGCCAGCACAGAATATCTTCACATTTATATTCAAACAATGTCCAGTCAATACAAGCTGCATTCTAATTAAAACATGACAATAATGAATGAAAAGTTTCTTACGGGTCATTATAGAACAATGAACTATTACAGTCGGTTCTAGACTGTTCTGAAAAGTCTCGGTTTTTGCAGTCGCTTAGAAGCTTAGAAGGAGTGATATCAATTTAACCACTAAATTAATTAAGAAAACAGGCAATAAAGCTTCAATCTACAATAAACGGGACCATTCTTGAGAGGAAATCACTCTTGACTTTCTGGAAGTCAGAAGGCATCCATACAAGTTTCAGTCATTCCTGAAAACCACAGATGTTGCTCCTTTGCGAAGGAGTCACTGCAAAACTCCAACATACAAGGCAAAGCATGCTAGTGTGTCTATCATTAACTTTGGAAAAAACTATTGAATGAGCTTTAAATGTATCTTTTTATATCCTTATTTTATATCCCTGTAAATAAAAAGACGAAGCAGTGAAATCCAAAACTTCAGACAATACTAAGGGTGGGTTGGGAAGAGATTTAGCATTATAGCTTACAAAGTTGTTGCCGGTTCTTTGAGCTCCTTCCTTTTTCCCCTTTTTGCTGAAAGTGGCTTAAAAAGTCTGCCCTGGTTGACAATTAAAAAAGTACTTGATGAATATGGTGCTTGGCACGTGACTGCCTCTTTTCAGTACTAAATTTTCATAGACGGCCTTTTATACTGCATGGTTTCCGTAAGTAAGCTGTAGGGTCATCATTGACTGACTAATGCAAATTAGCAGTATAGCTATTATAGCCAAATGGGCTCGGTGTTCTCTACAGACCCAGTTAAAGTAGTAACTGCACTTAAAAGCATACTCCATCTTATCTGTTAGTACTATTTATACATATCTGTTTAATGTAGCGTTTCTAAGTGGGCCCAAAATGGTTATCATATCCATCAGAGGCGGTCGAGAGGCAGGCAGCGGAGACCACCCGGAGCCTTTCATTTGAACTGTGCCAGAGGGGACTGCTGTATCTCCAGCAATTAGTCTGTGTACCATTTGGACTGGTTTAGCCATGAATATGCTGGAGAGAAGGCAAGATTCAGTCTTTTTAAGAGCAACGGTCTTAACATGAGCAAGAATCTTGTGCAATTTATTACTAATTTTATGTGCAATAATCTTGCCGTGTGCAATATCTACTTAGGTCAATATTAAATATTACTGTTATGTGCAATAATGGACTCAGCATAGAAAACAACTATTGTGTTAACCAATATATTACTCACCAGTAATTCATCTGTGGTATTTATATCAACCTCTTTTACTGATTCAAGTGATTAATTTTGAGTAATTTCTCTGGAACGTTTATTTTAGACTTTATATTTTATACTGTTTTATATTTTATATTGTTTATATGGTCTCTGTGTGCAGTCATAACATAAGCAATTTCCTCCAGGATCAATAAAGTTGCCTGATTCTTACTCCGAAGACTAGCTTCTCCTTTTCCAACGTGAGCACTCTATAAATAAAAGGCATTTTCGATTCATGTTAGTGAATAAAGTACTGGGTTAGATATAGAAGCTAGTGAACCACTGCTTTGACTGCAGAGCAATCCATCAACCCTTCACTGGACCTCGAGGGTCAGACAGTGATGTCGTAAAAGCAGCAGCTAATCTGATTTAGTGAAAATAAGTTGTTCCAGACTTAGTGTCCAAAAAGTACAGCTGTATAAAAAGTGCAAAGGTCTGCGGGATGATGGAAATATGGACGAGTGTCTCTCGAGGTTCTGTTAAATAATCCAATTGCATTTCCAGCAGGTTCACACTGAAGGACACACTCACAAGGTCATATTAAACAATTTGCAATGCTGAAACAATTCAGTTTGTGTAAGCATAGCCCTATGGTGAAGGTATTAAATTAATTAGTCTTGCTCAGCCGTGCTGCCGGGCCGATCCATACTGGAGGCCTGCTGAATAATTCAGCATTGCCTGTTTCTATTTTTGGCCTGTTAAGACGTCAGGGGTTAATCCATGGGAATGATCATTTCATGACAAGACTACATGACTGACGTTGCTGTACTTTGGTTCACTAAATGGGTTTGCTTCTCCCATCCAAAGTTTCTTCTGAAATCAAGCATTTTTAAGGGAGTTTGAACTCTTTTGCTGCTGCATCAGCTCCTAGTTTAGAGAACAGTCCCTGCTTTATTGATCCAGGAGGAAATTTCTTATTACTGCGCAGACACACAGGGACAATATAAAATATAAGTCCAATACAATCTCTGCAGAAAAGTCTCTATATGAAATACACCATGCTATATATACAAATACTGGACAGAAATACTACAGACAAGTAACTTACAGTTAAGTGAATTACTAGAAACAAATTGTGATTAGGATTATGTTATGTAATATTCACATGAGTAGTGATATTTCAGATGGTAAGACTACTGCACATAGAGGTGGGAGGCTTTATGCTAGATGTCGGATCATTGCTGTGAGGATTTTACTGCATTCAGCCATTCGTAATCACAAACACCACTCATTCCGAAGGCATCAAATGGAGTTCCATAACCCCAGAGAATGCAGGTCCATTGCTCTACAGCCGAGTGATAAGAGGAGTTATACCCCTCTTGCCAATCCATAGATTTGGGCATGGTGTCATTAAGCTCATGAGTGGTTGTTCTGGAACATCCCATTCTACTGGCAAAGCCAACAGTGCACTGCCAATGTGTCCAGAATGAATAAACTTTAAAGCAGCAGAAATCATTTGAAGGGGTGCCAATACATTTGGAAATATAGCTGTGAATAACTGTGAAATCCTAAAACTATCTTACTAACGCTCAGGATCGGTGATCATGCAGTTCAAAATGACAGTTCATAATCACTGGAACTGAAAAGCATAGTCAACAAATATTAATCAAATCATAAATCTGTCTTTATGAACGAATAATGGCATAAATAAAGGCTTCAAGGTTCACAAATACTGATTACATAACCAACATACTCGAACAATATTCATCTTTGTGTTCTGTTGGTGCCAAACGATGCTTAGGATTTATATGATCTTGTGACGAAATGCAGTTGTCATCGTCTTATTCTGTACGCATAACCATGAGAAAGTGATTATGTAACAGAATAACTTCAGTGTTCTACTGCACGAAAAGCATTTTTCTCGAGTTCAGGTCCAAAACTGTCAGAGCGTTTTACGTGTGACTGTTTTCACTAGTCATCAAGTCAAGTCCATTCAAATCAAGGTCTTAAAGAGGCCTAGCACACAGGGGAATAAAGGATAATCAAAGTGACAGCCTGAGCATCATGTAACTACACCTGCTGAAGTCTAAATTGGCAATGTAAGTCATCTTTCTCATCACAAATTAATACAAAAAAGTGATTTTCTGACTGGATTTTCATCAGTACTTCTACAACACTGAAAAACAGCATGTGTTACTATACCATGTACCAATTAATCACAATTATCACAGGCAACAACACTAGTGTATAGTAACCACATAAACTGCACAGGGATAAGTAAATGACAGGGTGGAAGTCTAAAATTTGCCCAGTATTAAGGCAATCTTCCATATACAGGTATTCAGGAACAGTGCTCAACTCAACTGCGATGGCATGGTAGTTGTAGCACACTTTGATTTTCCAGTACAATCAAAGCATGCTACAACTATTTCAGTACAATAACAGTGTTTCTGATGTGTCAGCAGCACAATTCTCTCTCCACAATTTATGGTCTGTCGCCGTCCCAAAACCACGTCCATGGAGTCGAACCTGCGGACCGTTTCTTGCTCTCATTGTAGTGGTGTCTTGTTTAGGTTTTGAATTTTTTCTTGTCATTCTTAGCCATGCGATGAAAAACTAACCCAGCTAACTTGTTAGTGACGTCCTGGTACACCTTCACATCTCTCACAGCATCAAAGATAAAATTGTTAGCGTCACAGAAAACTACCATGAAAAAAATTTATCTTCAGTACAAAAAAATTTCTCTCTTATCTCCATGCCTTCCTTACTTTTGCCTTAACTTCTGACTTTTCACTGACAGGTGTTGTTTAGGAGCGCCTAGCCTGCAGTAACTTGGTTGAATAGTGGACGTTGATTTAAGTTTCGCTTTACAGGTTTAAGGAACAGTAGTTGACTACTTGAGCACTGATGTACGTCTCTCTGGATAAGAGCGTCTGCTAAATGTAAATGTTTGTTCTTTGTCGACCTCCCAGTTGTTAGTTTGTATCTTTTTGTTGTTTTCATTTGTGGGGACAGTAAACAATAATGGCCTCTTTCCATGGGAATATTTCAACCAATCAGAAAGCAGTGACATAGTCAGCTTGGCTGCAGCCCACTTTTCACCCTGCCGTTGATCGGGGCCATGACAGTACGGGTACGGAGTTGCTTTATTTGTAATAATAAATTATAAATTATAGTAATAATTGTTTATTTGTTCATGGTATGCCCCAGTTCCCTGTGCCAGTGGAAAAGAACCATAAATCTCTGGACTCTGGCCTCGTCCCCTCCAGTCCCATGCACTCTGCACTTCTGTGATGTTCACTGAAGTGCTAAACGTCATCATGTCGACAAGATGACAGATCCGCAAGGCCACCAGGCCACGGGGCCCAAGTAGACGATCTGGAAGTCCTCATGATCCCCCATATGACCCAGACAAATGACAGAATTAGACAGTTCTATAGAATTTCTCAGTAATGTGCACTTTAAGTATGTAGGTCTGCAATTTTGGTGCAGAGTGAAGATATAAGCATTCATCTCAGGGTTTGAGACAATCCATAGTTTAGGGTCAACCCAACTGGCAAAGTTAAAGATCAAAACTTCAGACCATCTCCCGGTCCTTAAAAATCACTTTGAGAACCACTGCTTTGTCATTTTGTTTTTTGACCAATTTTAAATAAATACACCCACAATGTTTCCTTAGTCAATTTAGACTGTTCCAATCTAATGGCAATCTTCTTCTTTCCACAGAACCACTATTGCTTTCAGAAAAATCTTGATCAATGAACCCATTTTAGAGATCCATTTCAGCTTGTCAGAGGTGTGAGAGTGAAGATGCTTATAGAAATTCTCCATGGGTTGCTAAAGGCCATGAAAGAATCCAAAAGCTGGTATAGAGCTCTTATGAGTTGTTTAACTGTTCTTCACGATCCCAAATCTTTTTTCCAAACAGGATTCATTAGGGATCCCAAAGTGGTTATTTAATGTTATTGCACAAAGAACATTTTTAGCACTTTTTTTTAAGAGCCTACCGTGACATGAACCCCAGCTGTAAGCCGTCTGAAAAGTTTGGATCAACTTTAAAAATCTTAATGACTTAATAACTTCAAATATCTTTATAATTAAGGTCAAACCAATTATGGATGGGATGAAACTGTTCCATTATCTTAACAAGCTGCAGAATTAAATCTGGACATTCAAATAAACTTGTTGACCCCTTGTTCCAAACTACTCCAAGGGAGATTGCAACATGGGTGAGGAGGGGTCTCTTTTTTTCTGCTGCCTCATTTCCTATCACCAGAAAAAGGAGAATAACAACCTCCAGTCAGGGAAATGGTTCAGCACTTTGGACTGCGCTTCACTGGAATATCGGACAAAAATTGTGTGAAAAGCCAAGACACAGGCACTTTGAGCAGACAGAGACCACAGACGTCAAGCTCCAAAGAAATATTGTCCTACTGCACACAAAGCTCTCCAATTAAAAGAATATTCCACCGTTTTTCAAACCAGTTTCAATCTGCTCTATTTGAATTGTCAAGTAAAAATTGTGTGAATAGAGCTGTTGAACAGTCGCTGAAATCTCAAAGTGAACTTTCTCGTCATCTCAGCTATATGCATAAATACAGACACACGTCACAGTGTGGCTACAGAAGTAAAAAAAGGTGCAGTTTGGAAAAAGGACGTGCAATTTTAGTGCTAGATCATGATTTAACTGTTTTTAACGGTCACTTTTTTAATTGTAAAAATGTGGAACGCACCAATACTGGAATGTAACTGTGATTGACACGTGCAAAAGATCAGTAGTGGTTCAAACTGAATAAATACACCATCAATCTATGAATAAAATACAGAAGCTCAGAGACACTGTCCAAGAACAAGCGCAACATGGATGCATTTGTGAATAAACAATTGAAATTCATGACCATATAACATACAATAAGTGAATTAAAAACTGTAACCATTTCAAGTATTAGGATCAAACACACATCCAGTTATATTCACTTTCCCAAAGGTTTCCTGGCATCCATTCAGGCAGAGCCTGTGTAAACCTCACCTACACGACTGCTCAGATAGTATCTCGTTAAAGACCCTTCCCTCTGAAAAGTTGCTCCATCTTTGTAACACAAATTTCAGAGATTGAGGTTCCTTAATAAAGTGATAAACATATAGATAACGCATAAGAAACAAAAAGACATGTCACACCAGTACCTAACAAAGTTAATAAATAGGTAAACAAAAAAAAAACTATAAACTAAATTGGAAAACATGCCATAAAACTGAAGAGTAATAATTGAACTGTATTTTAAAGATAATACAGGTGTAGAATAGGTTCTTGTGTAGACTACTCCACAGATGCTTTGCGCACAAGGACAGCCTTCATCAACACTGCAAAAGTCCTTGAAATGTTCCTTCACTGAGTTGTGTGTTAAAGGAACACACTTTGGAAAAGAACAACCTCAACCGCCACCCAAAAAAAGACCAAAAACAACATATGACAATATCTATATTGGGATCACTGCCATTTGGGGAATTATCCACGTGAGCAACAAAAGGCTGTGCTTATCGAACTGCCTCAAATTACACCAATACTGATCTGCTGCCTGGCAGACACGGAACTACTACAGAAAATGAGTTCAATCTTAGAAGGATTCTACTGTAATCAATGCTGTGTGTGAACACTGCTATTTCACATTCTGATTGGTCAGCAGGGTGTCAAACCTGAAAGCTGCACTCAAAGAAATGACTCTAGGGTATAGTAATATATATTCCTTAAAAAATAGTAATTTTTACACTGTAATGTTAATTTTGGAGGGAACTCAATAAAGACAAAAAAAATTACACAATTAATT
>JBBPDB010100368.1:0-23975 GCA_037974465.1 Brachypetersius altus
TGTGTGTGTGTGTGTGTGTGTGTGTGTGTGTGTGTGTGTGTGTGTGTGTGTGTGTGTGTGTGTGTGTGTGAGAGGGGGTGGGTAGAGGGGGAATATGCCAGCTCCAACTGCTGCCAGACCGATTCCAGGCAGAGAGCAAAAGTGAGAGAGAAACAGAGAGATAAAGAGAGAATGAGGGACAGAGAGATAGAGAAAGAAGCAGAGTGAGAGAGAGAGAGCGAGAGAACCCTGAATGAACTGCGACTTTCATTTTCTTTTATTTGACAAATATTTACCTCCATAGCTGTTATTATTTTAACACCATTGCTGCTATTATGATTATCATGATTATGATTATTAATAGACGAAATACAATTAAAGCAAAAGGTAAAAATGGGATTTATGTAACCAGACAGTCTATATTTGCTTTTTTTATTTCAGCTAAAAGGTCAGGCTGCTATCAGGCGCTCAGTTAAAGCAAAATAAAATAAATACATATTAAAAGCTTTTAACAAGAAATCTGTTGTCTGCCACAATTTCAGCCTGTCACACTGCAGCCTGTGACACTGCATATGATTTGACTATTACAGATCATTAAAGAGCACAATACTGATGTTTGCCTCTGAAACATCAGTGGTGGCACCAGAAGGTCATTCAGACATTTCATAAGATCTGATATGATTTCTTCCAAGCTCTTCCTCTTGTATTAGCTCTGTGTCCTTTCTTAAGGTGTGGCTGTAACACATGCGTACAACCCATTTTCGCTCTGGTGGGGAAAGAGCCGGGTCTATTTTCTGCACAGCCGTGGCGCAGGCTGCTTGTACTGTGTCTTTGTTGCCTTTATCACTAACAGCCTGAACAAAGCGCTGTGCTGCGTTTTCAGGGCTTTTCCAGGGAACAGACCCTGAATGCACAGCTGCTGCATTAGTGCTCAGAAGGTTATCGCTGCTTTTGTTCCCTTGTTTAAAAAGAAAACGGGGCAGGGAGAGAAACGAGATGGTTTGAT
This sequence comes from Brachypetersius altus, assembly GCA_037974465.1. Taxonomy (NCBI): domain Eukaryota; kingdom Metazoa; phylum Chordata; class Actinopteri; order Characiformes; family Alestidae; genus Brachypetersius; species Brachypetersius altus. The sequence goes on from JBBPDB010100368.1 coordinate 986, forward strand.
GACAGGATGTTGTGCAGGTGGTTATATTTAGCTGCTGGCAGGATGTCTCCGCTGTCTTCTCCCCCACTGCTTGGAGAGCCCTCCACCCGCTGGGGGACCCTGGGGGCCTCAGGGCCTGTCTGCCCTCCTTACCTGCACTCCAAAATAGATGCTTCCACCTGGGCTGTCTGGTCTAAGTGACAAGCATGAAGACAAGGACCATCTTCAGACATCACACACAGAGTTCACTCTCTCCAGCAGCGCCGAAATGTGGAGATGAAGTTAATTTTATTCGGGTAGAACCTTTAAACAAGATGTCTGATGTGCTGGAATGATATTGGTTATGTAGTCAAATCAAGTAGTCCCAGCCATCTACGTTAAGTACACAGTGAGACAAAATACCATCCTCCTGCACCATCGAAGCAATATGAAACACAACACACTCAGACAGATCAACAATGAGGAGAAAAGGGGGGGGGGGGATATATACATACATCTCTGAATGTGCTGTACCTAAAAAATAAAATAGAAATAAAAATAAATATACAACACTGTTGGGAGACACAGCAGGAGGCTATAACAAAAGTGTATTGTAAATAGACTTACTGTATAATGTATTATTGCATAAAACGCATAAAATCCTTTTATTTTGAAAGTTTGTTGCTTTTTTGTGCTCAGGGGTGCATGGAGCATGTCTTGACTGGTTTTCACAGGTGTCAGGTGTCCAAAAATAATAACACTGCATTCAGATACATAGGCTTTCATATGGAGTTGGTCCCCATTTGCAGCTGCTATAATGGTTCTGCCACCTCATGCTCTGGATAAAACATGATAAAATGTGAATGTGCTGTCAGTGGCAAATAGCTTTGGATTTATATTTGATTTGATTAATGTTTAAGTTGAGATTTACCAAAATATTTAAACTGCAACTGTGTTAAAGGGAACACTGCTGTTAAAAAGCTCATTTGTTGTAAAGTGTTTGCCAACCAGATCTTATGGCACTTTTATTCACATACCAGTACTTTAAAAATAAAAGTGCACAATATACTGTTCATGATTATTTAATTTTATGTATAAACAATATTTCTCTGCTAGCGTTAAATCAATATTAAAAATGACCAAATATAGTTCTTGCTTTTTGAAAAACTAAACTAAACCAAAGCGCTAGTTGCCAGTTTTCATAAGTGGAAAAAGAAAAACTTGCTTGTGTGTATATGTTTGCATGCTCTTTTAACTGTGGTTCTGTTGCTTGAAAATCAAGGCTATTTATCACCATGCATGAAGATCAAGCATATTACGGTAAAATATGTGTACGGTGTTGCGTCGGGGTGTGTATGAAACTCCCATGATTTGCATCTTAGCCGTTGTTGTGACTAGATAATGAGAAACTGATGATGAAGGTGAAACCACACGAAGCTGAGATGCAGGAGTGTGAGCGTGCACATCTCTGCACGAGTTTTGTGCAACCACACAGCCCTGCTGGGGGAAAGGACAGCCATGAAAATGAACAGTGTTGCTGAAAATTAACAGTTGATCATCGACCTACCAACAGTGTTTGCTGAATATTTAGGACAGTGTGGCAATGTACATAGTGTCTACAGTGCACTCTTCAAAATATAGGTACAAAAAGAGGTCTTTGAAGTCTTGCCATAGAGCAACAGCGTTACGTTCTCATAGGAACCTATCTAAGGAAAACGTATTTTTGTAAATGAAATATTCAAATGAGGGGCCCCGCAGTGGTGCAGTGGGTAGCACTGTTGGCTAACACCTCCAGGGTTGGGGGTTCGAATCCAGGTCCTGGTCTTGTGTATGTGCAGTTTGCATGTCCTTTTCATAGTGGCGTGTGTTTCCTCCGGACACTCTGGGTTTCTCCCACAGTCCAAAGACATATGTATCAGGTGAATTTGGCTTTGTAGACCCGGGGATAGGCTCCGGGTACCTGTGACCTCAGTAAGCGGGTTAAGCGGTTACAGAAAATGAAAGATATACAAACGCAGACTACCTTAGTAAGGTGTTTCCATCTAAACTAAGTGTTCTGACTAGGAAGCATTTAGAAACTTCTGAGAAATGGTTTTGGGACCACTGAGATTGTAGACCATCTTATGGCGCTTTTGTACTGGCACAAGGAACCATGCCGTATTGCGAGAAAATGTTTTTCTCCTTCCTTAGCTGTACCAATGCTATCACGGCCCAACTTGATTTCAGGTCCAAAAACGGGCCACAGCCGAGCTGACTGTATCACTGCTTTCTGGTTGTTCAGAATGTCATGACAACACACAAAACAACACACTAAACCGAAGATGAATTTCAGTGTGAGTTTTTTTAGCGCTTTGAGAAATGCAATGATGCAACAAGTTAGCTGGGGTAGGTATTCAGTGCATAACTAAACAATGCTGAGAAAAAAGTAAAAACTCAAACAAGACAATAAAAAAGTGAAATCCCACAATAAAAAAGCAGGTACTCCATGGACACGCGTTTTGGGACAACGACAGGCCATAAATTGTGGGGGAGAGAGAGTTGCGGTGCTGATGCATCATAAACACACTGATGCATCATAAAACCGGACTGAGATACACTGTAAAAACTGCTACGTTTCCTGTATACCTACGGTACAGTGCTGTTGGTAAAGCTTTCGTCTAAATGAAGTATCCTAGTTAGGAGCCATTTAGGGAATGTAAATCATTGTAGTAAAGCTTAGTTCTGAATAAGGTGTTTTAGCAACTCTTTCTTTCCCACTGCCAGACTCCTTAACAGCTGACCTACCTCATACTGTAATTTTGCACATTAAGCTGTTTTGCACATTACACTTAAGTCTTTACTATTATTTTATAGAAAAATGCTTAACTCTAATCTCAGCATTTGTGTAGACAGCATAGAAAGAATTTCATTGCACAGAGAAATGAACTTCCTACTGTACATATGACAGTAAACGTTTTGAATCTTGAATCTAGCTACGATTAATTTATTGATCGCTGAGAGGGTAGACTGCCTTAAGAAAGCATTACCATCTTAATAAAGAGATTTAACTATAACCCATTTAGGAATCACTGAGAGTGTGGACCATCTTTGTAAAGTCTTAATGACTCGTTTTAGCTAGCAACAATGTCAGAACCATTAAGGGTGTACACCATCTTAGTTAAGTGGTACCAGAGTAATTAAGATTCTAACAAGTAATCATTTCAGAACCCTGAAAAGAGCATCCATTTTAAAAGTGTTCCTGTCTAAATGAGATGATGAAGAATGGTTGTTTGGGGATGTCCCGTCTTTCAGTGCACATATATGCCTGTGAACACACACACACACACACTTACACATGCGCATTTGCTAACAGCGTTTTTCGTTCTTTCTTGCTGTTTACTTTCTCGTTGAGTGGCCGTGGGAGTGCAGTGTACTAATCACATCAAATAAAGAGTCATCTTCCATCGGGAGACTCAAGACCCATAAGACCCTCCCGATCTGATTCTACAAAGAGTGTGGGAGGTAGCTCCTCTCCTATCTCTCTCTCTCTCTCTCTCTCGCTCTCTCTCTCTCTGTCTCTGTCTTTCTCTCTCTCTTTCTTTTCTTTCTCTGTGTTTCTCTCCCCCCAGCTTTCTCATTCTGTGTTCTTTTATTAAGTTGTCATGGATATCGTCCTTCTCCTCCAGCGAAGAGTTCTAGAACGCTAGCCATTCTCCCTCCCTGCTGCACCAGAGAACGAGACGATGAGTGTCTGAATCTCAGCAGCCCCTGCTAAGTCGCCAGATAAATTATTGTCGGAGGCCACTTTTGTTCACTGCCTTGTATTTTAACTACAAGGGTTGATCATTAGCAAGTCTGGCTCTCGCTTGCAGTGGAAACGAGGATCTTTTGTACATTTCCCATTCTCTTTAATGATGCTTTCTGTGAGATCATGATTGCACATTGAATACAATAGTAGAATCAAGGCGTCTATGAAATGGAAACTATATCACATCTGAGACAATGGACCAATCATTTCACAAAAGAAAGATATTCTCCGCCATGAGAATGGAGCTGCTCCCTTATTCATTTATTTATATGTATTATTTTATTTAAACAATCCACTGTGAATCTTATATTAGTTTAACAATGTTATATTAATAGATATTCCTCTTTTATCTGTATTTTTATCCTATATCTGGTGTCCTGGTGGTTAAGGAGTTGCCCCTGTGATTGGAAGGTCCTGGGTTTGATTCCAAGGAATACCAGTGGCAACACTGAGGTTCCCTTGAGCAAGGTTCCGTCTCCACACACAGCTCCCTGGGTGCTGCGTCACTGGCTGCCCGCTGCTTCACTTGGTGAATGGGTTAAATGGGTTAAATGTTGAAAAAGAAGATCACACTGTTCACACTGTGTGCTGCGCAGTGAGTTCATGTGTGACAAATGGTCACTTTATACTTTGCTACAGTGCAGATCAATGCAGTGGAGACCATGTTAGTCATCAGCCTTGTCTTTGTGTTATTTCATCATATTATCTTTTCTCCTCTTCACAAGCACTAGTTGTTTATCTGTGCTATCTTGCATTGGAGACACTGTTACCGGTATAAAATTCAAGAGAGCATTTTTCGATAGAGTAGTGTGAATCAATTGTTTGCTTATAAAATATATTTTTCTCTGATCATTCATATAATTGATCTATTTCTCATCATTATCAGTGTTATAAGCTGACTGTATAAACTGTATTAACCAGAATGTAGCCATTTTTGATAGGGTAGCATGAACTGATAGTATCTGTTGTTGATTTGCACTATGTTAGCATTTTTTAACAAGGCTGCATAAATCGTCAGAATACCGGTTCTCGTGTGCCACGCCCCCAGCCATCCTGGTCTTCAGAGACCTGAGCTTTGGCTGTTTCTGATTGTATGGTTACTATACACTTCTGGCTGATCCTGAAGACTACCTGAGCATAAACCGTATAGACCGTATAAACAAGACTACCTTGTTTATATGAAATTTATTATCAAGCCAAAGCTGTGTCATGTCTGTGTTTTCCTCTTGACCTTCCATATTTATTGATATGTATCTATTACATCAATAGCAAACTACTTTTCTATTGAAATAGAAATATTTACATTTGAAATATTTACTTTTGTTACAGTGAAGTATTAATTTTCGACATTTTGCTCATTCTTACTTGTTTGTGAAAATAATTTGTAGAACCAATAAAAACTGACCTTGCATGAGTAATGGTGTTGACAACCTGAGATGATCAAATATCAGGTTGAAATTTTCATCCGATCTAAATATCTTTCCAGTACAGATTTTTGTTTATGATTGAGTTGTCATTGTGCATTCCTACATAAATTAACGTTTTTTCCTGTTTTATTTTGGTATACTGTGACTGTGACTTTTGTATCTTTGTTACAGTCCAGGTCCATCCAGAAGACATTGCGTCGCTCTGGTTTGTGGTTTAGTTTCCTTTAGCTGGCCTGGTAGTGGTCATTCACTTTACAACCACAGTACTGCACAGTGCAGCTGTTTGGTTTATGTAACAGAACAGAATGTCAAGGGCATCCAGCAGCAGTGTGTGTGTCTGAGTGTGTGATCATCGTCCTCCAGCTGTTTAGAGGACTAACGTAAATGTTGGCATCGAACCGAAGCTCATTTCCACCGACCCACCATCCGCAGAGAGAGTGATCCGGAGCTCAGCCTGACAAATCCCCCACTGCGTGCCCTGATTCACCCATGCTGTGACCTCTTCTGATCTGCGATCAGCTTAAAGCCACCAGCATCAGTAGGATTGTGTGATTTAGCCAGAGGTGCCACAATACCACTTTTTCCCCAATACTGATATCAAAATCCTGAGCATCAGACGATACCAATCCCATATTTCTTATTTAAATGCTACTAAGCTACCAAAGAGTTTTTTTAATTGCTTTTTTCTCTAAACCAAGGGTCGAACTTCAGTCTATGAGGGTCATGGTTTTTGCACGTTTTAGTGATGTTCCTCAGAAACACTTGGTTCACCTCATCAGTTAATGAATGTGTTTGAGAAGGGGAACCATCAAACTGTGCTGGACACTGGCCCTCCAGGACTCCAGGATTTTGACATCCCTGCTCTAAAAGCACTTACCTCTAGATGAACGTATAGAAGTATGTAATGAATCACAAACTACTCACAGGAAAACAACATGACAGCTATTTCAGGATACTAATTTAGCAATGGAATTGGCTCCTTTGGTAAAGATTGGTAGTGCAGAGAGGTTTATGAAAGTGACTTAGTGGGCATGCAATAAAAATAAAAATAAATGCAATAAAATGGCAGCAGATGATGAGGGGATGAGATTAACATTCAGTGACATTCAGTCAGATCACAGATTAAACAGTTGGGTTATATTGCGCAAATCCTTTTCAGAATGATATAAAAACTGAAAAGATCACATACAGATCTCGGAGGAGTCGTACTGCCACAGTTTTCTTTATTCAGCAAAAAAACAGTCAAGACTTACATAATATTATGCAAATGGTTTCAGTCTTATTGCTGACCAGTGTATATAACCAAAGCACTCATAGCTTGGAACATGCAGTCATTCTTGCTGTCAGTGGACATGTGTGTTAAAAACTGGAAACTTTTCATTTTTAATTTGAAATTAATGTAAACTCACAATCTGATGCAGCTTACAACTCATATACCTGCAATAAACTGCGCTGGTTTCACAGGGAAAAATGTCTCACAAGGGTCAAATTTGTCAAAATAAGACAAATGTGATGGATCATGACAATGTTTGTACATTTTTACAGTGAAGAAGGGAGAAGGAAAGATTTTCAGGTCATGATGAGGCTTACTAAAGGTATAGCTGTCCGCAGTGACTTTATCTACTGTAGATCACACATTGCCAGCATATGGGGCATGGTGTGAAGCTACCTGATGGGCCACAAAATGAAGAGTTTCTCAAGCAGGTATGGGGTGGGAGCTGCACTGCTATAAATAGCTCTGCCGGTCTTATTGAATTCACAGGCCAATTAAATTTCGGGCCAGCACAGCTCATGCAAACACACTTCACTCACTCACACACACACACACACACACACACACACACAGCAGAGGCACAGCATTTTGAGCTTTATTCTTTTTACTTTGATAGTTTACATTCATGTTTGTAAGTGACCCATTCTTGCCATTAATATGGCCTGAAAGGAATCAGATGTGTGCATTTCAGAATCAATAGAGACATGTGATCCACAAGTGTCATGCACAGCATTTGTTCATATATAGATCTGTTTACATGCACGTCAATATAGTCTAGAAATAGCCCCAGCACTTCCATTCCATATAGGCAAACTAGGAATTCACCTACAGTGGCAGTCAAAGAGGGGCACCAAAAGGGGGTTGGCACGCTCCCAGCCTTCTACCTGTCAAAGGTAAAGGTTTGTCAAAGGTAATTTTTACTATTTTGAGTAATCAAGAGATTAGTTTTCTTTGAATTATTTAAGTTCTATAAACGCTGCCTCATTTCTCTTATTTTGATTTTTTGTCATTTCCTCAATGCCCTTGAAAATGATGCTTGAAATAACAATATTTTTATATGGAAATTAGGAGAACTATTGTCAGTAGTTCTTAAAAACTAAAGCCAAGCTGTTCAGTTCAATACCTGCACATATAAAAGATAAATCCTGATAAACATTTTTACAGGCTCCTTTCTGTTCAAATGGGGATAACCAAAAAAACCCAAAGCAACATTAACAAATAAAATCATCATTAGAAAAATCAGTCAAAAATCACATACGTAGTCTGCACACATCTTTTTAAGCAGTTTATTTCTTCATGCTGTAAATATAAGTCATAATTCACATGGCATGATGTCATCAGTTGCACATGTATCAGATTAAATCACACTTGAACAAATTGTGCTTCAAGTGTAAAGGCCTTTAGGTCAAAAATTGAATTTGTGGCACTTCGACCCCGCAATGTAAACACAGCACATGTTTCTCACCCCTGACATTCCAGGCCCTTGTTATGAACGCGTGGGCGAGTTCAGGCGAGGCTGTAATGAACGCTCGCAGCAGAGAATTGTCCTATCTTTAGAGGAAAAACGCGGGCCAGAGAGGAGCTGTGACCCTTGCCACTGAACACTTTGCGAGAAACTACTTTCTGGTGCCCCCTCATTCCGTAGGCGCTGTTTCCTCTTTGCTATGATAATCACTTCGTGATTATCACTGTTTGTTAACGTCTAACGCCGTTCACGCTCCAGTTCATTCTCATTAAAAGAGAGACATAGAGAGAGTCTGCAGGAGGACATTGCTTTTAGGATTTTGTGGTGTTTTTTTACTTCCCCATTTTTGTCTCAGAGCATTTTTTTCTTTCTTATTTGCTACAGAACTCAAGATATGTGGCCCTCATTAGATCTTTCCACAGTAATTGATTCAGTGCTCAGGGGCTTGGGAACGAATACAACAAGACTAAAGGACTAGGAGGCATGCGGTGGCAGGACGTGGCATTTTAATTTGTGGTGCCGTGTGAGGATGACAACACTTATCTAACCAGTTTTTCATGCTGATTTCAGATCTGTTTTCAGTATTTTTCAGTCACATCAACTTTTTGAATTATGAGTAATATTAGATTTGCAATAGACTTGCATGCGTGTTTTATTAAACCACAGGCATCAATCAAGTAACTGTCTCAAGGGGCTGCTTCCAACGAGGGGCCGCTTCCAACCTTCTGATTGAAGGGGCAACTCCCTAACAACTAGGCCACCAGCTACCCAGTGTAAATTGGACATAAATGTAATTGCACTGTACATTTACTCTGTAAAGTGAACGTAAATGTATGTCCACTGTACATTTACACTTTAAAGTGGATGTAAATGTAATTGCATAACTCACTGTATAAGTAAATATGTTCTTACATTGTTGTGTTTGAGTGGTATAGCAACATGAGATCTATTCTGTAAGTCGAGTGCTGGAATTTCGCTGCATGTGTGGTTGTGGTAGCAGCAGCAGCAGCTTTGGGCCTGCATGCGAACATGAGGCCACAGCTCTTGAGTAAAGTGAGCTCTCTCACAGAAGCAGCTGGTAGCTCTCTCTAGAGCTCAGTTCAAGCGTATAGCACTACAACATTCAATTACCTTCCAATTCTGCTTATGGGCCGTGCTGGACTACCCACAGTTCATCACAATATAAAGTTCATTCATGAGATGATGAGTGCTTAATGATTATTACTATATAAACTCACCCTTCATGTTATTGGAAACATCTACATTATAGGTCCTCTGTTTACATGTACAGTTACAAACTGCAGCCCATATGTTGCTACATAATTTAACACCCACCCACTACTCCATTTATTATTGATTCAGTCGCTGACCACAGGACCACTCTTGACCAGATCATTCTCAACACAGCAGTTATGTTGGCACGATATGTGTTCTTAGGGTTTTACACGTCATTGTCACTTGTTGATAGCGGCCCATCATTAAGAATTCCAAAAAAGCTCTTTGCTATAGAAATGGTTGGTAGTTATGTTATGTGGAGGTTGTATTAGCTTTAAAAATATTATTCAGCGTCACACATCTCAGACAAAATTGTTTTTGTACATTCTGTACATCTACACACACATCCACACACATATGTGCATGTGTGTGCGTGTGTGTGTGTGTGTGTGTGTGTCTAAAATATGTATGAATTGGCTGTAGTTGTGAGTGTGTGAGTGTATGGTGTATGTGAGTGAATGGTGTGTGTGTGTGTGTGTGTGTGTGTGTGTGTGGCGCCCTGCCCATGGTGCGTCCCTGTCCCATAGACCATAGAGGGGGTTCTCCACTGACTGGTACCAGCTCGGTTCGGCTCAGTTCGGGTTCCACTCTGTTAAGCATTGTTTCAACTGGTTGCTATAGCGACCAAACATTCTGCGCAGCAGCTCGAGCGGAACCCTCTAAGCTGAGGTAAACAACCCGGCATCATTACAATTGCCAGCATGGATGAAATCAGAGGGATTTTATTTCTTATCCTTGGTTTGTGACTTTTTGCCACAAAACAAAGACAATTGGTTTACCAGACAAGGCTAATGCTAATGCTAAAGGTAACATTCAGTCAACCACGTTGGCGTAACCATGGCGTTTACCAATCGGTCACCTCCAATATGTACACGTTTTCATTTAGTATCAGTTCAGCATGTCTGGAACCTCGGCCAAGGTGGTACCAAGAATGATACCGGTACCAGGTACCAGATTTTAGTTATGGAAAAGCACAAAAAGCGGGTAGAGTTGAACCGAACCGAGCTGGTACCAGTTCGTGGAAAACCCCCATAAGATCAGCTCTGGGTACCTGCAACCCTAGTGAGGAATAATCAGTTAAAGAAAGTGAGTGAGTGAATATTTGTGCTTGTATTCGCAGGTTTTATTTTTATGGGTTTTTATGCATTGGATGATGGCTAACACAAAGGCTGCATGTCCACAGAAAATCTGCCAGTGGATTTTTTGCATTGTTCCTTTGACCATGCAATCTGTAAACACTCTGCCTGCTGTGGGTGACAAACTCAAGATAGCTGGACGTCACTGGACACTCCTGAATGTATACAAATGTACTTACTGTAAATTACGCAGCAGCGTTCATCCTGAAAAGATGGTGGAGCTCGTTAGAAGGCATCAGCCGGCGGGAACTGTTTTCTGTCAGTAACTTTGCCACTGGAGGAGTTCAAATAAAGGCAACCTCCCTGAGAATCTGCTAATAGACACTTCCTCATGTGACGTGGCTGGAAGGACATTTACTGCCGGTTGGTTTTGCTGACACCTTATGAAGTGTCATTTTCTGCTACTGCTGTGTTCAATTTCCAGTGTGAAAAGTGTAGTTACATTACTGTGAATAAGCCAGAGAGCGCATTTTCTTTTATATAATTTCAAAGCGAAGATGCCAAGTACACATAGTACATTTTTCAGGGTTGGTACATCAAGTTACACAAAAGTTTAATAGATTTCTCCGTATTTAATGTGTCCATCCATTGCCTTTTTGTTTTGGCAGTTTTGCCAAACTTGCCTTTTTGTTTTGGCACACTCATCACTCAGATGTCCAGTTTTATTGTTCTAACACAGGAGTTCCTACCTGCATTTATGCACATGCTTGAACCCTCACACACACTTGCATGTACACTCGTGCACATCGATCAGCAAGTCCAGCAGCAGTTATGCCACTTTTCCACTGGCACAAGGAACCAGATCCGTAACCTCACTATCATGGTTCTGCTGGACGGCAGGACCAAACATGTGCTGCAGCCTAGCTGACTGCATCACTGCTTTCTAATTGGTCGAAATGTCATCACAACATGGAAAGAGGCCACTGTTTATTACTGTCTATGCAAAAAACAGCAATGGAGACACAAACTAACAACTGGGAATTTGACAAAGTCTGTTTGGGCTCAAGTGGGACTTTTCAATGACATTAACAAATTATCTTGAACTCTGTGAGAAACCTGAAGGTGATCCAGAACATCAAGTTGTCTTGTTTCGGTTTTCATGACATGACTAAAGAATGGGCAGAAAAAACTGTAAAAACTACAAAACTATAAATAATCTCTAGGTCCTCTTTATTTATTTATTTATTTATGTATTTATTTACTTATTTATTTATTGTTTGGTTGTTTGTTTTACTTTTTATATTTTTATTATTAATTTTAATAATGTTTGCTTGTCCAAAGTATCATTGAAATTGTAATGTTGTACCATGGCATGTTTGTATGTTTATTACAGTTAAACAAACCAGACCACCTTCTGATGCGGTTTCAGTTCGGTTCGTTTCAGAGGGGTCTGAGTTTGTTTGGCTGGTTCACGTATACTCATAAAATGCTGACCAATCAATCTGAGTTTGCTTTAAGGTCTGAAACGAACCAAGTGTGATAACACCCTTAAACAAAAAAGCTTCTAAACTGTAACCAGGATGGTACTCGTTGAGCCAATGTGCTTGTTCCCACAGTGGTATGCCTTCAGTACTTTCGGTTAGGAAACATAATTGTACCATAATTGTAGTTATTAAAAGCTACAAATATGCCCTTTTCTTTGTCAAGGTGAAAGTAGTGCACCTTTAAAAGTTGTGCCTGGAGGCTTTTGTACCCCAAAAATGTTCTCGTACAGTGTGATCTTTCTGACTGTGTGTTTTTGTATGAAAGTACAAAAGCGGTATGCCGCAGAGCGGGACTAAGAGATGAAGTGGTATAAAGGGGTGTTTTTCATCCCTGCAGCAAGATCATTAGTATTTACAGAGCACACTGATCCTAAATTCACCCTGACACTTTCTTAACATGAGCTGTTGTGCAGATTCACTGCTCTTTAACCCTTAACAGACGCCTCCTGCATTCAGTCTGCATATCTCGACACTGCATGATAGATACGAATGCAGTTATTCAAATGTACAGATATCCGAACTCATGTTGATTCCCAATACTGCTAAGGACCTCTAAGGTACCCTGAGTAAGGTACTGTCCCACACACTGCTCCCCGGGCGCTGTACTCCCGGTTGCTGCTTGGTGAATGGGTTAAATGCAGAGGAAGAATTTCGTGCTGTTCACAGTGTGTACTGTGGTGTGTTCATTAGGGCTGTAATGATATGCGATATGGAACCAAAATCGCGACACTCAGATCAACAAACCTGTGTAGTGATGTGACAAGGTAGAATCGCGACACACTCCTTCCAAATCCCAGAGTTATCCTTCCCATCCAGATCCAATGCTACCACATCTGTTAGCTTTCACTGCTAGGGTGCTGGCCCAGTACACTTCCTAATAAAACAATTTTACACCATCAAACCAATTAAAATGAGCCCTCCCGCTAGTTTTATATAACTTCCTAGTTATAGTTCAAAATCCACAAGGACCGCCTGGGGACTTGAATTTCTTCTAATGTAAGTAAAAGGAAAATTATGACACTTTGCTTTATAAGTGTCTGTAAGCTGACCGGTTGTGATAAAGCTGCTGGGAAGTTTGTTTGTAAGAGTTTTGAGCATGTTTTTGTGCGATTTTGGCCAGCTGAGCGTGTCAGTTTTGGACAATGTTCAACCGGTAGCTAAAGAATCGGTTCTGCGGCAGCCTGTGGTGATTCCTTGGGGTCTTCTGAACAGATGGATTGCCAAAGGAGCAGTGTCGAAGCGTTTATTGATTCATAATTCTGTGGTAAATTCTGTGGCTGTGGGAGTAAGCGCCATAAAGTCGAACGTCATATGTTAGAATGTCATAATGCAAGGACTCCCTGTACTGGTATCTGAAAAAATCTGTTGAATAACACATTTATTGTGTGGAGTTAACAAAGCTGCATAGTCAACAGAATCTCATCTCTAGCCTTTACGTTATATTACATTATTTTAACTATTGAAGCATTTTCTGCCCCTGCTTCTACCCATGCTTTACTTAGATCCCTGAAGCTAATCTCTCAACTGTAGAGATCAGAATTTCAAACCACAGAAGACACTATATAACATGAACAAAGAGATGGAGCAGGTCTCCTCTGTGAATGAAATGAAATGTAACATTTAATTATTCATGTATCCATTAAACCATCAACTCTTCAATCTCAATGATCTCCAGCCCTCTCTGCGACACGATTAAACTGAACTGAGAATGGCTTAGCCGGCAGTCCGTGTTGAGGTTAAACCCTGAGATGAGGAAACGTAGGGAGGCACGGGGGCATCCGGGGATCGTTTACGCAGTCTGCTCTGCTCCACAACCCGACAATCCTCTTTCCAGCCCGAATCCTTTGTGAGCGACCAAAAACGCTGGCTGGGCCCGCGGTGGGAGAGATGCATCAACACTTCTCACCCACACACAGCTGATCCACATGGCACTGCTAATTCACTAACTCATGCTCCTTACACCAACACCCCTCCCCAAAACACACACACACACACACACATACCACTGCCATCATCATCACCACCAGTCCCGCAAGATTACACTCCTTCTTAATCTTAAAACCTCAGCTACAGAAAACTACTGCCCTATAGATGAAGGGAGAAAAGACAGCTAGAGAGCTTGAGGAAGAGCCATTCTTGAGAAGGATTTGACATGGATTCTCTTATAAAATCACAATGTAAATTCACATTGTGAAACTTGGTTTTGCTACAAACTGGGACTATGGAATCTTTGAAGTAGAGTGTGTGTTTGTCTTTTCTCATTTTTGCTAGCTTGTGAATTTGGCATGGATGATCTCAGTGCTGCTGTCTCACAGCAAGAAAGGTATGGGTATGATTCCCAGACAGGGTCGTTCACATGTTTCATCAGTGTCATGGGTTTCTTTCCTGCAGTAATCACATGAATGCTAGGATTTGCGCCTCTGTCAGTAACCTTGACCAAGACACTGGCAAAAAAGACTTGCCACTTGTCCATGGCTTCAAGATCATATTTTGGTGAAAAATGCTACTGTAGTGTGAATTGATAGCGGAGTTTAACTATTCACGCTACCCATTTAAAAAATGCCACTGTAGTGTGAATCAATAGCTAACTAGTAATGCTACCAGTTACCAGTGTCCCCAAAACAAGGTAGCACAGATAGACTAGTGTCCCTAACGCAAGGTCGCACAGATAAACCAACATCCCCAATGCAAGACAGCACAGATAAACCAGTGTCCCCAACACAAGACAACACAAGATAGCACAGAAAAACCAGTGTCCCCAACACAAGACAGCACAGATAAACCAGCGTCACCAAGGCAAGACAGCACAGATAAACCAGTGTCCCCAATGCAAGACAGCACAGATAGACCAGTGTCCCCAACCTAAGGTAGCACAGGGTTATGGGCGAGGCACTGAATTCCAAGCCTGCCCTTTCAAAGAAAGGGATGGTAGTACATCTTGAATGAAACAGACACATCTCAAACTGCTCTGAGAACGTGCCAACAGTAGCGTCACCATGACAACATCGCTGGTTGTATCTCTTACCAAAAAAGTGGTCTTTGCGTCCATGGGTAGTGTAAGGACTCGTACGGGAGTAGAGGTGTTGGGCCAGCCAGGTGTTCCCAGTCAGCCCTCTGCAAATCACAGCTCCAGGCGGAGATCTACTTCACCTGAGTTCTAGGTTTCCTGGGACTATATAAAGGGCTGCAGGACATTCAACCAGTGCAAAGTATTCTAGCCACAACTAGTTACTGAGCGTACTCTCTTTGATTCCTGACTTGTTTTCTCGTGCCTCTTGACCTCTTTTTCTGGACTTTGGATTACCCTTTTTGCCTGGCAGACTTTTCTGGGTTTTTTGGAACTCTGTGTTACGTTTTTATGGATTTTGCCTTTCCTTCTTTGTGGACTTGATTTCTTATTAAATACTCCGTTATTTTTGTTTCTGCAATTGGGTCCGTCTTTTGTGATCATTACAGGTGGAACATTGTCTTCTGTACTCCGATCAACGGTTAGGCCTCCACATGGACGTTCAGCCCCTTCGTGTCTGCTGCGCGTTAGTGTGGCATCTTATTGATGTCAATTTCTGCCGAAATCCTGGTGAATGCAAATAAAACGCAGCTATTGCGTTTACATGGCGTTCGTTTGACATTCTGGAGTACTGAATATGTACCATGATTCTGGGAACCGCAACAAATATTTGTTGAGTGGTGTGTAATGTGCTCTTGTACCAGTCGCAGCAGACAATCAAAAGTAGATACTGACATGTGAGTGTAGTTAAAGAGCTCCTGCAGAAATCTTCACGTCCTCAAAAAGCACAAAAACGTCCCTTTGACTTGAAGTTGTGTAGTAAGAGGGTGAACCTGATATTGGCAATGATGATTGTTCCTCTCCGGCCTATGGTGCCGTGTCAGGAGAATATTTAAAACAATAATGTTGATTGTAAGTTTTAACAAGGAATAAAACGTTGTTTTCAATGTAGAACTACAATGTTTTTAGTGTACAACTAAAAATCAAGATGTCTAACATGTAAACAATCTAGAGAGAATAATTACTGCCCCCATAGGTGAATACCCAAAACTACACATTAGGCTGCAGGCTGGCGTTAAACATCATCAGATGAACGCCAGTGTAACGTCTCACTGAAGTCAATAAAGTGCAGATACAAAACGCAACAAAAACACCTATGATGTTCAAAGCGCATTCATTTCTCAAAGATTCAAACATCCATGTGGACAAGACCTTAAAGTAGCAGATGGTTCAGTATTTTCAGTTTTCGCCCAGAACTGCACTGGCGTGGCATTTTGCAGGGTATCGTCTGGACAGGAAAATTGTATGCAAATGAGCTTGGAGTATGTACCACTCCTCAGGGAGGACAGAGTGAGGAGAGCAAGGGAGAGATAAGAATCCTTGTGCTGCACGTTCACAGCGCTTGTTTGTCACACATCACTGTGGCGATCACGAGTCGGTTTCAGCAGTGAGAGTGATAGAAATCTGGCAATGTAGGGAAATAAGAGCAGAAGTGAAGGAAGGGCAGAGCAGAGAAGAACTGATCAGGATGGAACAGGCTTTTCTGAGAAGCATCACTTAAGACACTTTTCCACAGACATACCAGAACCGTGTTGTACCAAAACTGAACTGTGATGGCACAAAACATGTTGTACACTTTGATTTTCCTTTGATCAGTTCCTTTGATCAGTGTTTCTGACGTATTAGCAGTGTAATCCCACCCCACACTGTTCAGCCCAAAACCACATCCATGGAGTTGTGTTGGTGTGGTTGTGGCCTAGCAGATAATTGCCTCTGGACCAAGAGGTCATGGGTTCAAATCCCACCTTCAGCATACCACCACTGGGTTCCTGAGCAAGACTATTAACCCCAAGTTGCTTCACGGAGACTGCCCCCTGTAGTTAGAGAATGGAAGTCCCTTTAGATAAAAGCATTTGCTAAGTAATGTAAATGTACCAGCAGAAAGGTTTACTTTCAGAGCTGGTTTTGTTATTGTAGAGTTCCAATTTTAGCGTCTTCTTTCTCTGCATTTAACCAATGGGCTGCCAGCTGTCCCACTAGCAGTCCTGATTTAAACCCACAACCTTCTGATGTCAGGGGCACCTCCCTAACCACTAGACCACCCAGCTGTCTCGAGAGTTGTTTTTTTGTGCAGACAGTGAAAAACAATGTTGTGATTTCGGCCGGTCAAAAAGCAGTTACTCAGTCAGCTCGGCTGCTGCCCACTTATGACCCTGCCGTTGAGTAGGGCCATGACAGCACACTGGTCCCACATGAAAAATAGAACATGTATTACAGTATCACAATAAGCTGCTGGTGAATTAGCCTACTTATGGCCTTAACCATTTCAGTGTGATGTTTTTGGGTGTAACCCATGGACACATTTGAGCTGAATAAAATCCACACACTATTTTTGTGTGTCCATGTCTAGAAGCAAGAAAAAAGGAAAGAGAGAGGGAGTGAGAAATCTTGCAGGCAGACCACTCTGGGATATTGGATGTGACACAAATGGGTATTCTGAGAAATATCTGTGAAGCATCAAAGCAAACCCTGCATCCAATATACAGCACAAGCATCCCTGTTGCATACAGACTCAGAACCTTTTAGTCCCAGTCTTCTGATTCATGCACTTTGATGTTAAAGAATGACTCTAACTGATCACATTCTAATGAAAAAGTGAGTCAATACTTTACTGTTATACTACTGTACTTTCTACTTGCAGTGCTGTCTCAGATGTACATCCCATTCACATTACTGTTACTCTGCTAAATTGTCTGTTTATTGTATTGTTTCTGTCATTCCTTTTAATTTGTTCAGTGCTGTTAACTGCCTCCTGTGCAATAATCATACATGTGGTGTTACACTAGTTACTCTAGAAGGCCTACATAACGTCCACACTTTACTGTTACATTACATTAAAGTTAAATTGTTGTGGTGTCTATGTATTGTGTTTGAATGTTTGATGTTGCTAGATGTTTCACCGTGTTCCAAGGAAAAACATCTAATTACACTATTTACATGTATACAGCTGGTTACGACAATAAAGTAACCTTAAACCGTGAGGTGAATTGTACACATGATCACAAGATTTCTACAACTGAATGCATTATGACATTTAGTCAGGTGGTCATGCATGTGACTTGTTGATTAATTGATAAGTTTCAGCACACCCTAAGTGAAATCCAGCATGCAGCAGTATGAATCAGAGGCCAGCTGAGCGGTATTCCACCCCATTTAAGCTCATGACAAAGTTATTAACATAAAACAGATTAAGTTGTCAATTGATGTGTTCATGGTGAGTGGTGTTCCTCTGGGCTTGCTCATTAGACCTACAATCTTTTCAGATAATTACGTGAAGAGGCTTTTTTTAAAAACACAGCCATAGGCGTCCTCAGCTAAATAAACCGCTGATGTTCAGATATGTCACACGCATCAGAAGAGCGAGGATTTCGTGTCTCATATTAATGTGAGGGACATGAGACCGGAGGTGCTTTATTACTATAATGAGTTCCGACTGGCGGTCACCAAATGGAGCGTTTTAAGTGGCTCTCATGCCACGTCACACATCACTATGTTATTATGTACTTCCCAGAAAAAAACTACTGGACCGGGAAGGAATAATTGAATGTGTTCATAAATCACTTCATCAATAAGTTCACGCAACAGACAGCAAACAGTTGCATTTGTTTTGTCATGTAAAGCCAGGCCTAACAGCCTATTATTTCTGTGTACTTTAGATGGTCTGAATAGAAGTCTGGTTGGGAGTGACTGGGAGTACAGGGACAGGTGGCTGATGAGGGGGGGGTCTCTGCTGACGCATCTCTCTCTGACTGCCTGTTTCATAACTGTGGCTGTGCTGGGATTGGCTTTAGGTCAGTTCTAGTTAAGAAGGAACTGATGCTTCCAAAATCCGTTTGGGATTAGTGGTGTGCTTCTGTCATCTACAGGCTCCTTAGGTCTTTATGGTTGGTTAGAACAGGTCAACTGGTGTGTTGTTTGGTATATAGTTTCTGTCAAACCTGAAGAAGTACCTCCTACAAATCACACATACCCACCAGTACAGTACAGCATTAGGGTTTATCCTGCATTAAAGGAATTCCTTTTTTATTGTCAGGAAATTTTTAAAATGATGTCTTTATGGCTGGCTCTGGCTGGAGCCTTCCCCAAGGCTGAGCCGTTGTATTACTTGACAGTTAATTACTTTGTACCATGGATGGCATGGCATTATTGGACTCCTTCAAGGTGGGGCCCTAAAATCAAGGTTTATTATTATTATTATTATTATTATTATTATTATTATTATATGGTTATGCCTACAAATAAAAACACGTCGAAACAAATACACAAGTTACTACTAGATATCTAAATATTCAAAAGTATGCGGATCTGTCATTGTATGAAAATGTTTTGTTGGACAACTCTCAGGTGGATTAGGACTAGTCATCAGGCTTTTGAACAAAAATTGTGGAGTCCTTCCTAGCTTAAACCATTATTGTAGAAGAGGTATAGTAGATACTAATGTCAAAGGTTCTCCATTTCAGGAAGGCTCTCACCAATGTCCTTAAATGTGTTATTAATAAGCATTAAATAAACAAACATTATAATTAACAAACCTGAAGTAAATAAACATTGCTACCCGATGCCGTATTAAGATCCAAGATTCTTTGTCACATGCATAGTCATACAGGTACAACACGCAGTGAAATATATCCTGAACCACTCCTTGTGCAAACATTATAGACAATAAGTCAGTTTTAAATAAAAATAACATAAACCTTAAACATGACTCACTACTGCACTGTTGCCCATGATACACTAAATATATTTTCTGCTTTTTTATTGTGACATTCCACAGTCTAGGGCCGCTAGAGGTGGCTGTTGGACAATGAACTTGCCTCCTTAATGCACTGGGTGTGGCCTTTTGGGGCAGTTGGGTGGCCTAGTGGTTAAGGCATCCGCCCTGCAACCAGAAAGTCCAGGTTCAATCCCCAGGACCGCTAGGCACCGCTGAGGTACCCTGAGCAAGGTACCGTCCCCGGGCGCCGTGTTCATGGCTGCCCCCTGCTTCACTTGGTGAATGGGTTAAATGCAGAGGGTGAATTTCGTGCTGTTCACACTGTGTGCTGTGGTGTGTTCACATATGACCGAATGATCACTTCACTCACTTTCACTATCTTTAGCTGGCGCTAGTGATTAAGGGGTTTCAGCCGCGAGTTTAAGCACTGATTATTGTGTATTTTCATTGGTCCTTTGTGCATGCACCTTCCTATTTAAGCTACTCCCATGTTAGGCCATGTTATTGGTCCCCCCTCACCTTGACCCGGGCGATGACATTTACCCTTACTGTAAGTAATTAAAGTAAAGTGGCCCTTATAGTCACACGTGGACACATTTTACCCATTCACCAAGTGAAGCAGGGGGCTGCCACCAATGGGGGGCGCCCAGGAATACTGGTATAGCTGGTATACACTAACGGTGTATACTATATAAATTGAAGTAATAATTGTTACAGGGACAGTAGTTGGACTGGAGTAACCTGTGATTTACGCTGTTTGCGGTCAGTGTAGATGTGACTGGGTTTTGAAGGACTGTGTTGTGAGTTTCAAGAGAGTATTGGAGGATAAAAAGTGGCAAATGTAGAGAGTCAGAGACTATGGTTGCATGACCACACACACACCCCACTCAGGTAAAAGCTTCTAGACCTGTGCACTCATGTACATTGATGTATAGTTCGGGCATCTAGAGGATGATCCTTCACAACTTCATTTTGCGCTCACACACACAAAGCAGGCAGTCCTCGGTTTCCCTGCCGTTCTGTGTTTTGTGCTGCTGACCTCTCCTTCAATCTTTTTCTTGTCCCCAGAGTAGAGAGAAGGAGGGGTTGTCTTCTCTCTCGGTGTGTCTCACTCTGACAAAGTAAAGGCAAGCTTTTATCCTCTCTTTTTTTCTCCCTGTGCTTCCATTTTATTTTGGGGAAATCTGTTGTGCTACAGTGTCACGAAAAGCGAATGAGTCACAGCTGGACAAGAAAGAGAGTAAGAAAGAAAAAGGCACGAGAAGGTTTCAGAGGGACACAGGGAAAGTAAGACAGATGAATAAAAGGAAGGTGGAGATAGATGGAGAAATGGTGAGAGCACCTAGATAGAGGTTGGAGGGATCAGGAGGAGGAGGTTGGAAGGGTGGTGAACCTTGGAATTAAATTAAAAGAGAATTAAAAGAGGATGGCTGTAGTCTACTAGAAACTGTTTTTACGCATTATGGTTCCTTGCATTATGGTTTAAGTTTGCTGCTGGACAAGCATGTTTACTAATACAATTTCTGAATACTTGGTTACTTTTAAGCTTTAAGTAGGTCATGTTGGTGCTGGTCAGAGTCTGAAGTTGACATCCTGTATTCGTCCTGATCAGTGGAAATTAAATGTGATTGATTGGTGTAAAAAATTTAACTTTAAAATCCAGCAAATCTATGTTTTTTCATTTATATTTTGATGAGGTTTATTTTCAGATTTATTTAGGTGCATTTTGCCACTTTTATGGACATTGATTTATATTGGAGTAAAAGCATTCTAAATTAACATAATCCATTCCCACAGTGAACTTAAATGGCCCATTTCATGGCAAACCAAGTCCACAGAGTGTATTTATATACAATGAGGTGGATTACAAGGTCAGTCAGAGCACAGATCATATAGTGTATAAATTAATAAAACCCTTATACATTGTTTAAATATCTCTCAATTTTGGTCCCTACATAATTGTGTTATTCTGTAGTTCTTCCAAAGTTTAGTCTGAGAAAGGAAAAGAAAAGAAGGAGAATACATGGAGGACCGGAGGGAGTGATATGGGAGAAGGGATGAATGAGTTTAGATGTTTTTAATGGACTCAGGCTGGCCATTTTTAGACGCTTGTTCCGTCAGAGGCATAGATTCATGCGCACTCATAACAAAATGTTATATGAGCCCACCAAAAAATGAGGAGGAAAATATCCCTGTTACCTTTCTAATTTGTCTTCCTCTCTCTTTTATTTCATGCACGACAGGGGCTTCGTCATGGGCAATAAAAATAAAGGGGAGCCAAAAGCTATTTTAAAATGCCAGCATTCTAATTAGAGGCTTCCGGAATTCTCGTCGGTGACTCACACCACGCCAATCACACTCAGCGGCGTCTCTCCCCGGCGCCACTCGCCCTCATATCACGGCTTTCCTCCAAGGCTGCCCTCACACATTTTTAAATCAAGCATCTTGGGTTTATGTTCTGCTTCTCACTAAATCTCTACAAAACCAACCGCCTTCATTTTACCCCTTAAAATTACCCTAATTTTGACCTTAAATTCCCATTCAGGAAAATTAAGAGAAAAAGTGCACAGATTAAGGCAGGTTAAGGGGTAAAACTGCTAAAATTTCCCTTTACTTTTTCAAATGTGACCCTTAAATAATGGAACCTCCTGAATGAACGGCTTAAATTTAAGATCAAGCGATTTCGCACTGATGCCTGAAATCTAATTTTCAGGAAATATTAAGGTAAATGAAGGGGTTTGGTGTATTTTCAGGAGTAAATGAAGGTAGATTTAAGCACATTAGAAGTGCGTTTCATAGTGAATCCATCACCAGGCTAGAAAGTGTAAAGCACTTAGTTGTGGTTGACTTGCTTGTTAATGAAATAATGACAAAATTGTCCCTAATGTCTGGTATATTGTGTGCATATTCCGAGTATTGATTGCTTGTTGGGGTTTAATTAAAAATAATCAGCCAATGAACGTGGCAGTAGCCAAGTTTCCATCCAGTTTTTTGCAGCGTTTTGTTATCGACAAACAGAATATGCGTAAAAAAATGTGCGAAATTTGCTGTCTCCAGCCTGTTTCCATCCAACTGTCTTTTTAGCGATAAAATGGTATGCCTGTTGATGTCATCCCCCCCCAAACGAACTGTCGCATAAGTTTTGGTGTATCGCAAAAAAAATCTGCCCTTGTCTCACAGGTCTAAGCTCCATCCCGGAGCCACTTGGAAGCAGAGAGTCACCAAACCAGGATTCCATTGTCGTGATACTTTTATTCAACTTGACAACAGACAGAACTGAAACAGGCTCGTGGGCCTCCAGGAATAACCAGAAAAACAGACAGAGAACAGAAGGTGCTCTAAGGCGGCTCTAAAGCGACGTGCGCAAAATGACGTCGATGGACAGATGACTCAACACTCACAGA